>OZ012711.1:6154628-6428628 GCA_963942595.1 Cylloceria caligata | reverse complement strand
TTTTACGCGATTTATTCATTCTACGTATGCGGAACAATTTCCGATTTATTCATTTGACATGAATCTGATGTTCGCACGGTGAACAGGTGTCACTCGTACGGAGCTCAACACTCAATTTGCTACAATAAGTGGTTATCGCGCTTGCTTTACGCGGTTCCTTACGTCTACGTATGTGGAACAATTTCCAGTTTATTCTAACTGGTAACTTTCTAATATTCGTACGGTGAACGGACGTCACCCGTACGGAGCTTAACACTCAATTTATACAATTGTTTATTATCAGGGATGCTAGGCTACGTTTTGGCACACAATTTGCATATTTTTCCTAATTTTATTTAACCGCTGGTACTCGTCCTCATACGTGGCCTCCCTTGGTAGATTCATGAGAATTATCGGGCTGCTCGAGCATAATCATCGGACGACGGCTTACTATTGGTACTGGTCTTCCTAATGCGTATGTTACGTTGTGACGTACTGATATAACGGCCTCTCGGGAATTTGTTATCGTGGGGTATTTATGGGGCGAGTTTCGAGTCTTGTATTACTAGCATAGAGTTGCGAGTGTTTTCACGTCGAGTCTGGTATGTGAGTACGCCTACCTGACGTTCTCGGCTTTGTTATTATTTTGGTTCTCTAGCTATAAGCTCTCTGTTCGCACAAAACACGGGGTTTGCAGTGTTAAGCAACTCGCGCATCCTATAGTCCTGATACTAAAGCGGATGAACCCCTCATATTAAGGTACGTCATCATTGCCCTTAAGGGGTTTACGACTTGGTTTTTTAATATTTGAGCGATGCTGAGGTGTCAGTGTGTGACAGGGGTTTGTTGGCCACTGGTCCTTGCATGGTGCCACCCATGCAGGCACACCCTCCGAGTCGACCGCGCTCGGTCCAGCAAGCCGGGATGCTGTGCTCGTGGTCTTGCGACACGCATACTTCTTCACCTCCCGAGAGACACGTAGCCACAGCGCTATGTGTGGGGACCGATTAATGGAAGATACCCTGACGCTGTGAGTAGGGGCGGCCGCAATGCGCCACATATAAGTTCATTATCTGACATTAATCTCTATTTTTTAAAATAGAGATTGTGAATTGATGTCAACAAAGCTACGGTGTAGTTCCCAGTTCGATCCCGGCTTGTGGTGATATTTTCTCACGATTTCTTTAGAAATAAAAATTCATCAGGTCTGGTTGCCTCAGTGATTCTTAATGAATGAGTGAGGCAATCAGAACTGACTGAAATTAGTGATTCGACTGTTAGAGATCTTTCTACCAAAAGATCGATAACACAGGAATCCAGGCGACGCTGACCCACACCCTGAGTTGCGATTCGCCAAAAATTCCATCTTAACAATAGGTCGAGAGTCTTGCATAGATCCATGATTCTAATAAAACGTGCATGACCGCGTTTTAATTAATTAATAAAAATTATATTTTTGTTACCATGAAGGAGTTGAGTGCAGACTCGAGCTGGGAGGAAATTAATTCAGGCTTCAATATCATGTAAAAGTAAGGTTTATGCAAAAAGACATAATTTAAAATATAGCGATACAGAAAAAGAAGATAGAATATTATTGATACTCACAATTTTAACTCTTTTCTTTGATTTTTAGCAACCACGGGCCTCACAGATGGATTTAGAAATAAGAGTTAAATTAGTAGAATTATATTATACAATCTCTCAAATGGTATGATACCGTTCTGATTCTTGTAAATGGGATTATTACTGATGGTAACAAGTAGTATTGTTTTATCGGCCCTGTCTCTCGATAACTTATCATCACCTGCTTATTCACGCCCTCATTCGTCTAAATCACTCGCCGATAACCATGCGATGCGCAACCGTGGGTCTATTACCACTCTTCGATCGCTGATCTATCGTATCTTATATCTACGTCACGAAGCCCTATGTTGGGGATGGAGCTCTCGCATAACCTCTCCTGGCTACCCTCACTGCTCACTTGCGCAACCGCCGCTACGGTCTAGGCATCAGCGAAATGCATTCTCGGGACATCTGTGCATCGAAATTAATGCAGGGGCGTTCCTAGCTCTGTTTTCATGGTTTTTTAGTGCCCCCTTATGTTAGTTTCGGAGAATTCTTTTAATGTTATTTCTTCTATGCCTCGGTATCCGGATAAGGTGAGGTATATTCGGCATGGCTGCCGAGCTGCTAGTTTGAGTATTCCGATGGCTCAGCCGCTGGAACTCTCATGTCAATGTAGACGTCACCCCTCAACCTCTTGAGATCAATTATAATCCTTGGTGTGGTACCGGCTATTTGGTCCTCCTTCTGGTTAGCTGGGCTTTAGAATCAGCGGATATCTGTGAACAAAGTGCTTTTCGATTGTCACATTTCGTACCCTTTTATACTGGCCTCCTCGCTCTTCTTCCATTTCCTGCCTGTATAAAAAGGTATTACTGTATTTGGTGACTGTCCTGTAGCCCATCTCTTGTAGCCCATCGATGCTGTTTATTTCTCATAGTTGCTTATCGTGATAGAACGTGTACATATTTGAATTCCTGTTCTACGTTTATCGTTATTCTATCGATTGTATTGTCTTAGCTTGGGTAACGGTAGTTAGTTTCTCGGCTCGCTGTTCTTCGTAGTATGGGTAACGCATGGTACAGGTACCTTGTTGTGTATGTCTCGAGTGTATCTCAGCTTGTTGTAATTCGTAGTGTGGGTAACGCACGGTAACGGTGCCTCGTGTGTATGTATGGCGTGTATGAAACGGACCCGTCGTCTCATCACAAAAATATACATATGTGTACTTTCTCTTTAAAAAGATGTGAAATAAATAATATGCAGAGCTCGTTTTTCCAAGTGCGTGTAGTTTCCTAATGTAATGTTGTTTATTTTTTATCATGCAGTGATTGTTTTGGTTTGGAGCCGAAGTTTAACCATAAATACATATTCCATATTCCATAATTCACTCACCTGGCGAAGAATCTGCTTCTAGTCATGGAATTATTTTGTGAAACAATGAAAGATACGTACAAATTACTCATATATTTTATTGTTCGTTTCACATCAATTCAAACCTCGCCGCGGGCACGTTAATTCACTCTGTACAATCCACCCATCTCGAACTCCTTGACAACAACCGTGAATGTATTTTCATGATATTCTTCGTGTGAAAAACGTTAACATTTATTGGTTCTGACAAATCCACAAGAGGAAAAACTTTTTAACAATTCTTTGGTTGTTACATCTTCCATGGTGAAACGAGAAGCGCTACAGAAAAGAAGGTTAAGCAACATATTTATCGCTTGCAAATGAACAAGAAAAGATGAGTAATATTTACGTATCCACGAGTGAATCAATATGCTCGCATGAACTTGTACCTCGGCGCGAGTACGTCAATTCACCCGCAGAGCGAATAAGCTGTTTCTAGTTCCAAAATTATCTCTTGAAATAATGGAACTATATGTGTTCAGAAATCAGGTGACGCGTGGCCACTATGATCGCCGTGCGGTAGCTCTATGCTGCTGGTGCTTCGCTGCGCTCGGCTGCCGTTCAGGGCAGCCAGGGCAGCACCTCATGGACACTCAACTCACGCGAGAGACGATGATCTTTCTCTCGCTTAGCAGTAGCATCGCTCAACGATGCTTTCGAATAACTCAGCCATATTGCTAATTTTTCTTGCAACCCAAGTTGCGCTCAATTGGACTCAAATTCAACGGTAAGGTAGCACCTTGACAATTTACACAAATTCAATCAAGGTGAGATAGAAAATTATTATTTTGTGCATCCTTAAATGTCTCACTTCGTGGTGTGCGTTGCAGCACGGGCTACTTCACCCTCTCTCACCCTTTATTAAAGCACGGCACACAATTAATACAATTGTACGTGCAGCTCACCCAGTAAATTCAGTGCTCAGTTTTTATTTATATTATTTTTATAATTTGTTATTTTGAGTGAATATAAACCATTTTCTCTTTCAACATCTTTCGTCTGGTTATTTTTCCCTGTCACGAGTGAGAACGCATTCTTATCCAATATATTACAGCTCACATACATCAAAATATTAGCATTCTCAAACATTTGGTCCTTCGAGCCGGATACTGGACTCGTGTGCAGGAGTAGCAGGGATGGTTCCCTCTTCGAAGCTCATCTATACAACTCTTCGTGGGATAAACTCGCTGGGCTTCGCAGTCAATCTCAGCTCAACAACAGTCGTGGTGCTTCTCGTTGACTCGTCTGCGTAGCCATCACCTCGTCGGTTCTACACGTCGCCTGTCTCACCAGTGTCGGCAAAGTACAATTCTGTGGGGTATCTTCGTTCCTTTATATCATTACTGTGTCACAAAGACATCCTTGCGACCATGTCTAAGCCTAACCTGCCAAACCACGGGACTGCTACGGTCGACCCTGACGATAAGCGATCATTGCAAGTGGCAGATGAAACCGCACCGGGCGCTCCCACCAAAAGAACTCGATCGCCAGCTCGCCTGTCAACTGAGTTGGTGCTTAAAGTTCAGTCACAACGAAGCGGGATGATAACGTTGACAGAAATTCATCTGTAGCTCTCCGACGACACACAAAATATTTCACCTGCGATTCTCGATGCACTGATAGACGAAGTCGACGATCGTCATAGTGACTTCCGCAGGGAGCATGAGTACTTTGAGAGAATGTGGCCAGGCAATTTTATTGATCATGAATATTTATCAGTAAACTTGCAAATGGAAGGCAAAACTTGCACTCAACTCGAAGATCGCTCTGGGAACTGTACGAGAGAAGTTGGAACCAAATCAGCAGTCTGCCATTGTACAGCATACAATTTCACTCTCGAACGAAGCTGCCGGACATCAAATTGCCATCTTTGAAAGGAGAGGATGCCCGCGGGCCAGCCTTTCGAGTTCTATTTGTTCACTCGTCATTGCCAATAAATGACTCAAAGGTGCTGAACGATTGATGTGTTTACGTAGCTGTGTCAGCAGTTCGGCCTCTCATCTTATCTTTGGCTTTGCCCTCATCGGGGAATTTTTCCAACTGGAGTGGGATACATTATCAACACGATTCGAAAACAAGAGGTTGCTCATCCAAAAGTGGTGAGACATGACTTTTAATACTCCGTCAGTTAGTGGTGACGCGAAGTCGCTAGCCAGCCTGATATCCACAATCTTAGAGTCTAACAAAGTTCTCAGCTCGCTCAACGCTAAGGAACATTTCTGGGAATGTTTGCTGGTGCATCACATCGGCAATCAACTAGACAAGACCACTCGAGAGGCATGGGAAACATCAGTGGGACGTACTCCGGAATTCCCTACGTTTGCACAGATCGAGGAGTTCATCGATAAGAAGGTGAAAGCTTTAGAGGTGATTGAAACCACTCCAGTTCAACCATCTGCCTCATAAAAAACTGCCTCATCTTAGCAGTGAACGGTGAACTCTCAAAAAGGCACTACTCATTGGGTTGCAAAACATCAAGCCTCTGCCAGCACGAGCGACGCCATCAACATCCAGTCATCAACTAAAGGGAGATCAGCTTATCCTTGTGACTCCTGTCGCTCGCTGGAGCATTACTTAGCACGTATCCGGATTTTATGCAGCTCGCTGTGGCTGCACGACGGAAGGTAGAAGACAAAAACAATCTGTTATAATTGTCTAGGACGAGATAACGCTTCATCGTGCAGGTCAATTTATACGTGCACGGAATGCTCTGGGAAACACCACACCATGCGGCACCAAATATTCACTGCCGCATCACCAGAAGTAATTTAGAAAACCGTTGCACAGTCATCAACACAATAGGGTATTGGTGCAGTCGTTCACTCATCGGTTCAACTCACAAACACATGCTGAACGCTACTAGCAACTCATCAGGCATGTCTTCTCATAGATCCAGGATCGAAATTGACTTTTATAACGGAAGATCGCGTTCAACTCAATAAACCACGCAAGCACTCATCAATTTCAATCACGGGGATTGGTGGAAGAGACTCATCGCAGAAACGCGGATCGATTCAACTCACCATGTGCTCTGCTAATACCCAGGAGAAAGTCAGGATTCAGGCTTACGTACTCAGAGCTGTAACCACTCACTTATCATCATTCGAGTTGCCAGCACGAACATGGTCTCACTTTGTAAATTAAAAGCAGGCAGATCCGAACTTTCTCAAACATCAGCTCATTGAAATTGCTCAACAGCTCAAGGACTTGTGCATGGCAGGCGGTTTTCCACTCGCTAAGTGGCACTCGCCGGACCTCAAGGTCCTTGCTACAATAGTATTTCAAAATCACCGTCAAACTCATCTATCTCAATAGACGACTGCGAAACCAAGATTCTTGATTTGACTTGGCTTTCTCACGAGGACAAGTTTACATTCTCGACAAGGTTCAGCTCAACTCAAGAAAATCTCACCAAACGCCTCGTTCTTTCAGAGGGGACTGAACTCTGTGATCCACTCGGTTTTGTCTCACCTGTTGTGATCAGAGCCAAGATTCTCTTAGAAAAGCTCTGGCTTCAGAAGCTCGGATGGAATGATCCACTGCTGTATGATAATGATTGTGAGTACATTATATCCGGCTCGAAGGACCAAAAAATGTATGAGTATTGAATATGAGTATATTATAAATATTTGATAATGCTCCAACAAAATTATTAAGACCTCTACGATAGACACTAACTGAGGCGACAACGCACTATGACAGAAATTGACAAGTGCGCAAAGTCAGCGCCTAGTCAGACTGAGTAAAAACATAATGAATAATAATAAATATAGTGCTCTGCACAGTGAACCTGTATCATTTGAGTATTACTACGCTGTTGGTGGATAGCGGGTTGATGCATTCGCACGTAGCATGTCGAGTGACAGATGCGAATATTAAGGTTAAGGATCCTGGTGACAAGTATAACTAATTAAATGAACTCAGTAATTTAACAATAATAAATTCAACGTTTATTGAAAGTATGTAACATTGGCTGCATGAAAAAATACCTGTTGATTGTGTTTAATATATTACTGTGATTGGTCTGGCCTGCGTGTTGATGTACTGTTGGTGATTGGGTCTCAGGCCTGTGAGTTGCCTTGGTGATTCCGTGTGGTTGATCCTGGTGATAAGGTCTGATTGTAGAGCTCGAATAGTGCCACACGGCAGTCTATGAGAGTCCGGACGCCGATGATCGGTGCTGAGCAGAATGGCGTCTGTGCAGCCAACGCGCGAACCACGCCGTTGACGTTTATGTGATTGGTTCTGTGGTTCTGATGATCTGCTGTGAGTTTCACTAACACTGAGTTTAAACACGGGTGATTTGACCAAGAATGTATTACACTATAGAAATGAATGCGCACTAAAGTGATTAGAACGAGTGAATATCTCTGTGAGTTTTACGCGGGAACGTGTACTGCGAGCGACTCGAGTGAGAACAATGGCCACATCCGTCGACCACGCGGCAGAGTATCAAGAAGACGGACGGGCGTCACAGCTTGCTTGTGAATTGCTGTCAGCGATGGAAGGCGAGACTTATGAGTGGTCTTGACGATGGGGCCACGCTAACAGCGTTGGCCGCTTGAGTGAGCTTCGATCGAGGATGTGAGCAGATGGACAATATGCATGAGTGCGCGGTCGATAAATCGATATAGCATACCTGCGAGCTATACCATATGACGCGAGGCGTCAGATGATTGTGACTGTAGCGTGTGCATGAGTTGAGTGTGTACGTGGTAAGCGTGAAAACTGAACAACTGCCATCCCAAGTCTCACCTCGTTGGATTGTCATCAGAGCATTTAATACATGGAACGACTTAACAGTGGAGCTCCACAGCTTCTCTGATACATCTCAATTAGCCATGGCTGCAGTGATTTACATCACTGTCAACTCATAATCTACAGGAAAGGTGGCTTTACTGGTCTGCTCTAAAACCCGGGTAGCACCACTCAGGAAACTCACCATACCACGGCTCGAACTGACTGCTGCCCTATGGCTTGCAAAATTAGTTGCATACGTTCAAGCCACGCTCAAGGTAGTGTAACGTATTTTTTCACCCGAGGCACCACGTTACCTATAGCCGGTCGGAGCTATTTTTCCTCCTTTTAATTTTTTCTCTTTCCAGTTGGGCACCAGGCGCTTACGCGCCGGGAGGAAAAATAACGAGGTTGGTGACCAGTCTCAGCCCAGGCTAGCTACAGCTGTTCAAGGCAGAGTAGGTGATTCGGACTGTCAAGGTGGTCATAAATAAATTCCATGAATCAATTCAATAAATAAAATTCAGAAATAAAGTCAACAAATAAAGTTCAGAAATAAAGTCAACAGATTTTCTAATAAATAAAACAATAAATATGATAACTCGGACAACGTCAAAAGCATAGGCGACAGGTGTGGCTCCACCTTCAATGTTCTAGCCAAGATCGCTAAAGCAAGGTGGGGCATCGGGCATAGGTGCCTAAACACCTTGTACAAAGGCCTATTTGTCCCTATAGTGACATATGCGCTAGAAGGGTGGGTCGACCTGCTGAACAAGGAAACCACGACGATGCTATTGAGAGCCCAAACACTGGCACTCCTAAGGGTTGCCAAGGCTTATCGTACAACTTCCGGAGACGCCTTGACGATCGTTGCGGGAGCGATCCCAATCGTCCTAGAGGCCAAAAAACGGAGCTGCGGCTACAGGATAAGAAGAAACATGCCCTTCCAGCTGGAAGGGGCAGTATACGAACCAGGAATTAACAATGACACGATACAAAGGGAAGTCCAACTTTCGCTCTTGCGGACATGGCAAGCAAGATGGAACAACAGCGTGAAAGGAAGGACGACCTTTGAGTATCTACCGAACGTTACTAATAGACTGAGGATGAAGTGGATTGTGCTAGATCACTACGTAACTCAGTTTATTACCGGACACGGCGACTTCAAGAGCAAGCTTAGACAGTTCGGTCTTGCGGAGGATGATCTGTGTGAGTGCGGGCAAACTGAGACTCCTGAACATGTGCTGTTCCACTGTGACATTCACCAGGGAAGGAGAGATGAACTCAGGACTCACATAATGCAGTCTGGAAACAACATGCCACCCCGCCTGGGGACACTCTTAACAAAGCCAAACTTCGCCAAGTTCGCCGAACTGGCGGGGAACATCTTGGAGGCTAAGGAAGCGCAGAGCGCACCCTAATCGACCGAATTGCCAGGCAGCTTAAATGGTAAGTAAGTAATTAATACAGACATGGAACAATGTAACCCGAGTAACAAACAATAAGTGAAAGTGTGGGATAATGTGAGTAAAAAGTGAGATAAATGGACACCAAACGACAAATGAGTGAGGAAGGAACACTAATGGGTCCTTCAGGAATGGGTCAAGTGGCACAACGGGTGCAAAGTATGCATGAGACCGATTGTAGTCTGGAATAGTTTTGATTTAAGGTATGCGTATGTATATGAGGATAGGCTGTAATTAGAGCTACCGCTCTAAGGAAGTAGCCAGTCGGTGCAGCCGAGCCACTGAGGCCAAACTATCTGAATATTTTCCGGGTGACCTGCTGGGACCGAGTAAGAAAACTGGTGACTCCGCCTCCCCGTAGCCCCCGCTGGAAACAGACCGTGGATGTAGCGGGGTTTCGACCCTTTCACATCATCGGCGCTGGCTAAGTGAGTCACCACTTCCCAGGGGGCAAGTCCAACTTGTCCAATGAACCAGAAATGGTGAGGGCAGGGTTTTTCTAAGCCAACTGTGCAAAAACATCTGGACATGGCAGTCCTCTTGGCCGTGGTTAGGACTGGATGGTTGGTCTAGTTTACAAAATTGTCCGTCGACCATCAGACGTGAGTTAACAGTGCTGGTAGGGGGAGACCCGAGGAACAGCCTTCTCACAAGAGAGTTAACGTAAAATCACTCCTTCTACCTGACAACGAGAAACCAAGAGTTGGTAGGCCACTGCCCCACTCTAAACGGCCAGCGTAGAGGGACCCGAATTTCGTATCAAGAGTTTCCCTCTACGGCCGGTGGATATCATTGGCGGCGCGTGTCATCGAAATCTTTAATTGATTCGTGTCCGCGTGTTCTGTTGGTGACTGTCGGGTGGTCGCTTCCGACGAATGATGCAATAAACAAGAATATTACATGAAGATAGACCAACTGCCGTGGCAACTTTTTCGTTGCTTTGGAAGTTCTTATGTGCTACAACGAATGATGCAATGAACAATAATATTACACGAAGACATATGTCTTATTAATGGTTTTGATAGAAAATTGGAATTTGTTTTTTACTGCAGAACACCAAATGCCCAAAAGGCAGTTCTTCAGAATTTCAGAATGTTTAAATAAAAATTGAAACACAATTGTAGGAAAGATTTGGACTTTTTACGAAGTAAATATTTCGACTACGGAATATATATTGTGACGTAGTCACTTATCAAGAGGAAACAGGAATAAGAAAATCAAACACTTAATAAAAAGAAATCCATTTATTTAATAAGAAAGGAAAAATTCATTAGACGAGATAGAAGAATTGAGACAGAGTCATAGAATTTACACAGTAAATTCTATAATGAGACACAGCGAGACAGGCTGGATCCTGCATATTCCCTTACTGCCGAAATACAGCGGGTCAGCGACCGGCTGGCCTAGCTCGAGCGGTGAGGGGAACGGCAGGACACGGTGGCGAGGCATCTGAAACAGACAAAATTACAGAAGCTATCATAAGGAGAAGAGTTAAAATAAGAGAGTGGGAAAGGAGAGAAAAAGTATAAAAGGCGACTTCAAACAGAGTGAACTCTCTTATTCGTTTCAAGTGTCGACCCAGTCAGAACTCGCTTGTGCGCTGAAGTAAAAATATTGCAATATCCGGAAATTAAGAGTAAATCTAAGAATTTTGACAGAAAAGGGTGTGAGTGTGCCCAGCAAACATATTAGAAGAGTGATAAATAAAAGAATACAGTAAAAGTCAGTGGAAGAACTAATAAAAAGATTTATACCAAACAGCATTGGACCGTGTAAAAACAGAAAATATTCTAAAAAAACAAATTGAGAAGAGAAAGTTGATGGCATTGAAATAGATGAGTAGGATTTAGTTTAGGAGAATTAAGAAAATAGTATAAGAAGGTTTAGGTAGAATAATTAGCAATAAGTCAGGATAGTGTATAAGAAGAATTGTTAATGCTGCGCATCGATAAGTTTAAAGACTCGGTTGTGGTACCGAGAGGTTTCCAAATTAAAAACCTGGAGAAAGGAAAAAGTGGAACAACACTGAAAAAGAAAATAGAATAACGAACAACAGTTACAGAAATTATAACATAAAGACTTGATATAGTAGATTTAAAATTTGTGATAAATCACCGCATCAAGGAGTAAAAGACTCTTGAAGTAGAATTGTAGAAAAAACGGTAGGAAAAATAATAAACAAGAATTAGGAGGGCACCAGCAAACCTGACCCAGGAAAACTTGATTTAGAATTTTAGGATAATTAGAAAAATAATTAGGAGAGAAACAATTTTAGTAGCCTTGTCAAGCGCGTTGGATGAGAACGACACCATTCACAAGACATAAAGGATAGGAGAAAGCTAAATTAAAAGATCAACTCACCAAGAGAAAAGAATAACTGAAACGTCCATGTCAACGCCGAAGATCGCTTGAGAAATCCGTCAACTAAATGACAAATTAGCAGACCGCGCATTAGCAGCCAGGCGAGCAAAAGATCAAGACGGCCGAGCTCGATTCTGCCTAGTTGAGACATCCACCGCTGAGCGCAAGAGTCGAAATCCGACAGCATCACTGATAAAGAAGAGTGCGGAACCTCTAGAGCGACATACGTCACAAATAAATTGTACGGCTAACGGCGCCAAAAGGTCGAACAACGCAGAATTCTCTATGATTATTGAATAAATCCTACTTATACCTCCTATAGAAGTCTATAATTAATTATCTTAGTGTTCGAGCCCGAATTCTTCCCCTCAGAAGACTAAAATTTAATGTTAACGTAAAAATACCGTTACAATATATCTAATAAATAAATCAATAATTTAAAGGGAATAAACCATCTAAGCGCGAGTTGGATACAAGAATTAAGCAGCGATATCATACAGATAGCCAGAGTTAAAATAGGATAAAATAAGAAAAGATGACTCATATTAGTCATTGGATAGATGGCAGACAACTCGAAGCTACGGTAGCGGTTGTTGGCGTAGGAGCATGCCGCTCAACGCTTTCAGGTTGCACTCGAGTCGATGCCGTCTTTCCCCTCCCTCTCTCTATCTCGCCGCATACAACCGAGACGAGGAGTATACCTCAAAACAATACATATCTGTAAAACATATACTTTGCGACCCACTGCAAACCTAAGCAGCATTTGATATAGAATCATTTGGACTTATAAAGAATTTTTATCTAAAATTATGATAGGAACTCAGAAGAGAAATGCTTACTTCAAAGGATACAAGAAATAATTGCAAATATGAAAGTTAAACATTAATGAACATCGAAAAGCGAATACATTTTTCAACTAAACAGGTAGGATCATGAGAGGATATAAAAACCATTGACATTTTGTTACTATAGTAGTTATATATGCCCATTTACGTTACACGCTATTAAGAATGAAAATAAGTTGAACATTATCGAAGAACTATTCGGTATTAGTCATAAAAGGGACAGCGGAAGCGACCCAGATGTAAAGCGCGGCGTGGCCCGAAACCCTCGACACCTCGCTTTTCAGTCTCTCGGTCTCTCGCTCTCTCTCTCTCTCTCTCTTACTCTCTTTCTCCCCCCTCTCTTCCTCTCTCTCTAATAATAATGATAGTGGATTAAGGAACCCACCAAGAGATACTGAACAAAGGTAAGATCAGCGTGGGATGGAGAAAATGTCCGGTTTACAACCACGTCAATGTGAAGCGATGCTACAAATGTTGGGGCTACTATCATATAGCCAAGAACTGCACAAGACAGGAAACATGCCATAAATGCGCGGGAAATCACGAAACGAGTAAATGTACAGCGACGAAAAACAAGTGCATAAACTGCATGTTTAAAAACCAAGCATACAACTTAGAGATAAACATGGAACATGATGCATTAGATCGGGAATACCCAACGTACAAAAGAGCAATCCAAGTAGAGAAGAGGAGAGCAGGATGGGACGATTAGCAATTACTGAAGGAGGAAATGCTATGATATACAAATGCACAAAGTCTGATAGCACATAAGGATGAAATACGGTACCAAATAGTGGATAAAATGAAACCCGCATTCATAGCGTTATCAGAGACCAGAGTGACAGCTTAAATTAGTAACAGTGAAGTGTATATGCCGGGCTATGGTGCAGTCAGATGTGATGCGGAGAATAGGAATACAGGTGGTGAAAATCTTATACATAAGAGATTATATTAAATATGATATGATACCAATAAATAAAATAGAATCAAACTGCTGGTGTGCTGGAATAGAGGTCAAGGACAAACATTATACAAGAGTGATAGTACCAGGTGTATGCATAAGTTTTTTCCGGTTTTTTGGTAAAAAAAAACACGTAATTTCCAAGGGAAATTAATTTTTGTTTTATTCAAAATATTGGCCATCGGCTTCTACACATTTCGCCCATCTTTCAGGTAACTTATGAATACCATGCCAGAAAAATTGCTTGTCTTTTGCGGCAAACCAATCGTCGAGCCATTTTCCATTTTCCTCGAAATTGCTAAAGTGCTGCTCTGGGAGCGCGTGCCCCATTGATGCGAAGAGGTGATAGTCAGATGGCGCCAGGTCTGGCGAATACGCCGGGTGGGGAAGGATGTCCCATCCAAGCGATTTCAAGGTGTCTTTCACTGCTTTTGCTGTGTGAGACGGCACATTGTCGTGTAACAAAATCACTGTGCCATGTCGTCTGGCCCATTCCGGTCGTCTTTCGATTAATGCGTGGATTAAATTAATAATTTGTTGGCGTTAGCGTTGTGTATTAACGGTTTCGCCGGGCTTCAAGAGTTCATAGTACACAATACCGCTCTGGTCCCACCAGACACAGAGCATGGTCTTCTTGCCGAAGCGATTTGGCCTTGGTGTTGAAGGACCGGCTTCGCCAGGTGAAAGCCACGATTTTTTCCGCTTCGGGTTTTCAAAATAAATCCATTTTTCGTCACCCATCACAATTTGATGCAAAAATGATTTCCTTTCGTGGCGTTGAAGCAGCACTTCACAAGTGACTTTGCGATTTTCTATTTGACGTTCATTCAAATCGTGTGGGACCCATTTACCGAGTTTACTGATCTTCCCCATTACTCGTAACCGTCTGCTGATTGTTTCTTGTGACACATGTAATGCTTCTGCTAATTGCCGTTGAGTTTGAGTTGGGTCATCATCCAATAACTCCTGCAATTGCTCGTCTTCGCATTTTTGTAGTCTACCAGAGCGCTCACTGTCTTTCACATTGAAATCACCACTCTTAAATTGTCGAAACCATGTCTCACATGTTCTAATCGATGGAGCGTGTTCACCATATGTTTCTACCAGCAAACGTTGACTTTCAGCAGCCTTTTTCTTTTGATTAAATAAGAAAAGCAATGCGTGCCGCAAATGATTTTTTTCAGGCACAAAACTCGACATGATCACTGAACGATAAAACAAAGACGCTAGTTTTTGGCGGACTCAACTTGTGTGTGTTTGTAGGTTAATGTCAGACGAACAAAATGACGTATGTGTCAAATTAATACGCTGTGTACTTTTCGCTGGCGCTATCTCTTAGTTAAACCGGAAAAAACTTATGCATACACCTAGTAATTGTGTATCATTCGCCAAGTGCATCGGATCCTGAATTTATGAGACACATTGAAAACATAATTGAGGAACTAACAATAAAAGGAGACTGTTTGATAATAGGTGATTTTAATATAAATGTCACGGTAGAAACGTTCTACAAAAAGAGATTGATAACAGGAATGCTGAGTCTAGGAATGAAGCAATACGTTAATATTATTTGCTAATAGGTGTGCACAAGTGCAGGTGGAACATGAGCCAAAGATAACGGATCATGCATGGATAAAAGTCATATTAGTTAACAGGAAGGAAAGGAATGCGTATGGAGAATATAAAACAAGAAACTATAGTAAAATTGATGTGAAGGAATTTACACGGATTTTAAGCATTACCACAAGACAAGTTCAAGAGGTAGAAGTAAGCCAAAGAGCAAGAATGCTCCTTGATAACATAGTGGGTGCACTAGATAGGTTTGCACCCAGAAAAATAGTAAAGATTCTAAGCGTATGGGCAGGAAAAAAATGGTATTCAGAAAACGTAATAGTAGCTGCAAGAAGAAGAGATAAGGCATACGGAGTAGCAATTACTACTGGTTTGGAGGAGCATTAGCAGCAATTTAAAGTAGAAAGGAATACAGGAGTTAAATGAATAAGAGAAAAGAAGAAGGAATATTATGAAAAGATGATAGACGATAATAAGAAGGATCCGACAAAAATGTGGAAAACGTTAAAAGAAGTAATTAAAGGAGAATCAATGGGTACTAGAGAAGTAGTGAATATAGATTTTGAGATATTGAACGACATGATGGGAGGTAGTATAGCTGATAAATTTAATGTGTTCTATGTGCAAAGTGTAAAGAATATAGTTAATTCAATACAACGGGATACGTCTGGAAGTCCAAACCGAAGAAGAATTATAATAGGGATAAGCATGAACAATAAAAGTATAATGGAAAACTTCAATCATATTGAAATAAAGGATCTGGAGAAGATAGTGATGGGACTCCCGAAAAAGAAGGGAACGGAAGAAGGAATATCAAGTGATATACTAAAAATGGCATTCAGTGCAATAAAAGAGGATGTTGTGGAAATAAAAAATGGATCCCTACGGGAGGGATGTTGTCCGGACAGCTGGAAAACTTCTACAATTATACCAATCCCAAAAATAAACAAAGCTATAAAAGCAAGTCATTACAGACCAATTGATATGTTGCCATTATACGAAAAGGTGCTCGAATTAGTAGTAAAAAATCAAATTGAAAAATATTTAGAAACCAATGACATCATAACGGAGCATCAGTCAGGATTTAGAAAGCAATATTCGTGTGAAACGGCGATTCAAACTGTTGTAGATGAATGGAAAGTGTACACTAGTGAAGGAAAAATAGTAGGAGTAATATTCATGGATTTAAAACGAGCGTTTGAGACAATCGACAGGGATATATTATTAGACAAATTATACCAATATGGAATTAGAGACAGGGTATTAGATTAGTTCAGAACGTACTTAAGAAATAGAACACAGCAAGTTCGATTCAATGATAAATGGTCTGAAGTTATTCCCAACGAATATGGGGTACCACAGGGGTCAGTACTAGGGCCGTTGCTGTTTATTATATATGTAAATGATATAGTTAATTTGTGTCCAGAGGAATGTGCAATAAAAATGTTTGCTGATGACACAGTGATATATGTACCTGGAAAAAGCAGCGCGGAAGTGGAGAGAAAGATGAACATGTTATTGAGTATAGTAGAAAAGTGGATGAAAAGAAATAAATTAAAAATGAATGTAGAGAAAACGAAATATATGATTGTCAGCAGTGTAAGGAAAGTCGTGAGTAGGAATATTGTACTGAAGTGTTTGGATGGAACGAAACTTGAGAGAGTAGAGTCAATAAAATATTTGGGTATCATTATTGATGACAAGGTACGATTCAAAGACCACTGTGAGTATATGTTAAAAAAAAATAGGGACAAAAACGAGCTTTCTAAACAGAATGGGGAATTATGTATCTGCGTATACGCGATGTGTGATATATAAAGCAATCATAGCACCTCACTTTGAATATTGTGCAACACTGTTAGAAGCTATGCGTGAAACAGAGTTGAAGAAACTGCAGATCGCGCAGAACAGAGCAATGAGGGTTATATTAGAATGCAACCGCTATACGAAGGTAGAAGATATGCTGAGCGTGGTACAATTTATGTCCATAAGGCAAAGATTGTACTATAACGTTTGTACATTTATCTTTAAAGCCGTGAAGAATCTACTGCCAAAAGAATTTAAAAATCGGCTACAAATAGTAGGAACGAAGAGTGGTAGGGAAACAAGGCAAGCGGAAAATATAGTAATACAATTTAGAAGAACGAGAAGTGCACAAAAGAGTATGTACTATGAAGGAGTGAAAATATATAATGCATTGCCAACTGAACTGAAAGGTTACGAAAACGTAGAACAGTTTAAAGGAATGTTAAAGGAGTATGTTGTGTCAGCAGTAAAGTAAGATGTATGAAGATATAAGAAAAGTATGTAACACTGTGTATAAAATAGCTGAGAAAGCTAATAAATATCTCTCTCTCTCTCTCTCTCTCTCTCTCTCTCTCTCTCTCTCTCTCTCTCTCTCTCTCTCTCTCTCTCTCTCTCTCTCTCTCTCTCTCTCTCTCTCTCTCTCTCTCTCTCTCTCTCCATATTTGTAATCCAACGATCTATTGCTCCGTATGTCTAATCTTAAGTGCGATAAGTGTAACAAACTCATTGCGAATAGCAGTGCCTTGTGCCCAATTTGCTTGAAATCTTTTCACCCTGGTTGCGGAAAAGCGTATCTTTCATCTAAATCAGCTAATACTTGCTGTGTTTTGCATTTATCCAATATGCCTAACTTGAAACGATCACCACCGTCATCCCATAAACGTTTAGCTTTAACTTCAACACTATCTGAGAATAAAAAAAAACCATCTCTAGGAGATCATCATAGTATGCTTAATACATCCGAAGATTTTATCGGTCCGCCTGTCAACGATGCTAATGTTGTTCAACAGTGTTCACCTACGAGTCAACAACATGCTCTCAACATGTCAGATAGGGAACTCCTCATAGCCATGCATGGCCAACTCAGTGCTTTTATTGCTCAGCAGACAAATGTAAACAAAGATCACACCGATAAGCTAAATTGCATCCAAAACCACACAAAATTACTTGAAGCGCATGAGTTAAGAATTTCACACCTTGAAGCAAACATTGTTCAATTATCTCAGCAGAATGCTAACCTATCATCTGAACTCGCGATGATTAGGACTAACTCCTCAGTATCGGCGATTACACCGTCTCTTTCTGCTGAGATAACACTTTCTGGATTACCTCTCTCTATCGAAGATTCTGACGAGGAGATAGTTGAAAAAGTTTTTCGCGCCCTTGGAATCTCAAACCTCCTCGGTGACGTTTTAGACATTCGTTGTTTCAACAATAAGAGGAAATTTTCGACTATTGAGCAAACTAATGGTGATTCTACCTCATCAGCACCATACCAAAGAACATCGAAGTCTTTGATGCTGACTTTGAAATCTCATCAAATTAAAGATTATATTATAGACATAAAGCGAACAAAGAAGAATCTGTCCCTCAAAAACGTTTTCGGTCTGGACAGTAAAGGAGTGGTGTTTATAAATGAGTTTCTTCCTGCAGCACTCTACAAGCTTCTACGCCTCACCAAAACTCGAGCTTCTGAACGCAATTACAAATATGTATGGGTTCGCTCTGGCATGATTCATGTGCGTAAAGGAGATGGGCAAGCGCCAGTTATTATTACCGAAGAAACTGACTTACAAAAATTAGTTTGACTACCACAGTCAAATCCTGTGCTATCGCATCCTCCACCATCTTCGTCACTTTTAAAGGTCGCACAATTCAATGCAAATTCTATCCGAGGTCACATTGAACTTATTCAATCGACCATAATTGAACATAGCTATCACATAGTTTCGATAAGCGAAACATGGCTTCATTCATATGTTGCCGATGACCTAATAAGCATTAACGAATATTTTCTAATTCGCAACGATCGAGAAGGCAAAGAAGGGGGTGGAGTTGCTTGCTACATCCATAATTCCCTTAAAGCAAAAGTACTAGCGTCTTCTCCAAATCAGTTTTCCAATGCACCAGAATATTTGATCATCGAAATTACTAGCTCGAATACGAAGAAGCTTCTTTTTGCTTCAGTATATAGGCGACCAAAAGGTATTATGTTTGACGACTTCATTCAAGTATTATCTAATTTTACACATGTTTACGAGAATATAATTATTGCAGGTGATCTTAATTGCGACCTGAGTAACATTAATTATGAATCGTCATACCTGCGCCAATTAACTCTCTCGCTCTCATTTCATATTGTTGATTCTGCACCTACTCATCACCTAACCAACTCTGATTCATGGATCGATGTTTTCATTATTGACAATAAAGAAAAAGTACATTCCTTTGTCAAATCGGAGGCCCCTTTCATAGCAGGTCATGATCTTCTTGAACTCAGTTATTCTCTCGACGTCGAGCCTCCTGAAGACCGTATTATCTCACGGCGAGCGTACCGCAATTTTAATGAAACTAGCTTTTGTGAATATTTATCTAATATATTTAATATTACTGAATTATTTGATTTTAGTACTAGATTTAGTTGGAATTCCGGTCTCATTGATAACATACCATTAGGTATTAACATGATCGTTGAAACAGTATCCGAAGCGTATCTCACGTCATTGGATTATCATGCTCCATTCCGTTCATTTCGTATATGTCGGCCACCAGCACCGTGGCTCTCACTGGAATTGAAAAATCGTATGGCTCAACGTAACACCCTATACACGATTGCTAAAAGATCTAGTAATGTACTCGATATGGCGATATTTAGAGAGTATAGAGACACGCTTAAGAAGGATCTCAGACAAGCAAAAAATGATTTCCACTTTCAAAGGCTGTCTAGCAACACAGATCCCAGCAGATTATGGAAAGAATTAGCAAAACTCGGCCTCGTCAAGTCATCTTTTGCATCCCCCACTCAATTTTTTAGACCGCAGGAACTCAATGCATTCTATTCTGAAATATCTAGTCAACTGCCACCGTGTTCGCATGATGAGTTTTGTAGGCTCAGTTCCAATATCCAGCCAGTTCGTCCAACGTTTAGTTTTTCCGAAATTACTTGCGCACAAGTACATCTTACTATCTCCGGCAACTCAAACTCAACATCGTATGCAGCTGGTCCCGATGGTATTTCCATGTTCTCTTTATTCAAATCGCTTACGGTATCTTGCCCTATCCTAACAGCTATGTTTAACCTCTCTCTTGTATCTTCAGAGTTTCCTCAGGACTGGAAGAAAGCTTTTCTTCGGCCCTTGTCTAAAATAAAAAAGCCTCTCTCACCATCAGATACGAGACCAATAGCTAATCTGTCTGAAGTGTCGAAAATACTTGAGCGGCTTATTCATAGACAACTGACTGATTGGATTGATAGCAATAAGATATTTGATGCACGTCAATCAGGATACCGTAGTGGGTTCAGCACTCAGTCAGCCCTTCTGCGTATTTGCGAAGATGTTAGGCGTAATATAGATAGAAGACGCATGACCATCCTAATTTTGTTTGATTTTAGTAAAGCATTTGATACAGTTCCGCATCTACAACTTCTTTTGAAACTAAAGAAGATCAGACTTTCTCATTCGGTTCTTGACTGGATTTTCTCATATCTGACAGGAAGAACTCAAGCAGTTATTGATGATCACGGAGACTGCTCTACGTGGCTACCTACGACGTCAGGAGTTCCGCAGGGTTCTGTCCTTGGACCGCTCTTGTTCTCGCTATACATCAATGACATCGGTTCTGCATTACAAAATTCACAACACATGATATTTGCTGATGACACCCAAATTTATCTTGATTGTTGTCCGTCACAACTCAACCAGGGCATTAGGTTGATATCTGAAGATGTCCATGCTATAGCTAACTTTGCGGTAACAAATGGTCTCAAGCTCAATATTTCTAAGTCTAAGATTCTTATACTAGGCAGTAATTCTTACACCCGCCAGCTGGATTTCTCTGAAATATTACCGATCACACTAAATGGTGTTATTCTTCCATTCGTTAACGAAGCCCGCAATCTGGGTGTCACTATGGAGTGTAACTTGTCGTGGAAAGCTCAAGTACAGCATATATCACAAAAAGTGCATTTTACTATTCACAAGTTGAAGTTTCATCGCAATGCTCTTTCCATGGAAGTAAGGAAGTTACTTATCACTTCTCTTATTTTCCCTCAATTAGATTATTGCTGCCTTGTCTACCACAACTTATCAGATGAACTAAATACAAAATTAGAACGCCTTGTCAACCATTGTATTCGTTTTATCTTTGACTTACGACGGGACACTCATATCACAACTTTTAGACGTCAACTTGGCTGGATCACAGTACGATCAAGACGTCTTTACTTTCTTGGTATAGCTATGTTTAAGGTTGTCCGTCAAAGTACACCAGCCTACATACAAGAATTATTTACACGAACAACAACTCCAGTTGAACGACCCTCAAGGCAGCCTCGATCAAGCTTTGTCATCCCTTCTCACCGTACAGCGACTTACCATGAAGGGTTTTCGCTATCTGGCATTTATTTCTGGAACTCATTACCATCTAATATTACTACGTCGCCGAGTTTAGAAGTTTTTAAGAATCGAATCTATACTTATTTATTTAACTATGTAGATACATGCTAGGGTTAACGATGTTAGTGTAGATTGTTTTTAATTGCATATTCTTAGTTTATATTTTCATTTATATTTTATATTCTAATTATAGTATTTCTATTTATATTTAATCTTACTTTTAGTCTTATTTACTTTATTTACTTTTTTTGTATCATTTTTTGTATCACTTTTGAATGTATCATTTTGCCAAAGGCTTGCCAAGGCATAATAAACAAATCAAATCAAATCAAATCTCTCTCTCTCTCAGCCGAGGCAGACGTGTTTATCAGACGCTCCGTAATACTGATAATTATATAGAGGAATGAAGTGGTATAATAGTGTGAAAACTATATCAATGTGATCGATTTTGTGTGGTGAACATTTTGATCTAGCGAATGTCTTGGTAGCTATCGTGTTAACGGTGTTAGCAACATATTCGTGCGCCAAAAGTTCTCACTCGACGAATGTGGTGTGGGCGGCCATTATTGCTGCCACGGTGACACATGGTTAATTAATACGTGGAACGATCAGGCAATCACGGTGATTATGATATAGTTATCGGTTGGTATGTACAGGTGTACGCGTCGGTAACTTATCAGCTACTACAGCAAAACATGGACAATACGGGCGACTACGACGAGTATCGGTGCTCCGCTTGCAAAAAAGCAATCAACAGCCAGATAGTGTGATGCAAAATTTGTTCGAAACTTTTTTACCACCCAGGGTGTGTGGATAAGCATAAAATAATGGATAGGAATCGTGACGTGAGCTAGTGCATTGCAAAGGTCCATTTGATACATTGAATGCAGAAGATGAACTTCTGAAGACAGTGACGCCGACAACAGGTGGTGGCAGAGATCGATTGGCATCGACTGGAACGATGGGATGAACCAGAGGTATGAGTTCATCGATAACGGTTGACGCAAAAATAGACTGGCTGATAAAAACAGTCAAAGCAATGAAGGACGAAATCGTTTGCAAGAATGAAATAAAGAAGATGATCCAAGAGATAATTGGTGCAGAAATGGGAGGTGTGAAATAACAGATAGAGGAACTGAAAATAATGACACAGGGGAAGGTTCGAGCACCGCAAGGGTAACCTACAGCGATGTAGTGAAAGAAAAAAAAAGGAAAAGCTGATCATCATCAAACCAAAATTGAAACAGGAAAGCGAAAAAACTAAAAGATAGATAAAACAGAAGGTGGATATGAAGAGTATGGCGGTGGGAATAATAAAACTGAAAAAAGGCAGTAATGGAACTGTGATCCTGGGCTATGAAAGTGAAATACTGAATGCTGCAGTACAGGATAGAATGGGTGAGGGTTTAAAAATTACTGAGTCAACGCAGATGAATCCGAAGATAAAAATAGTAAATGTGGAAGAAGATCAATTTAAATTGACCGATGAAGAACTAGTTGACACAATTCAGAAGAAGAATGGGATAGAAGAAACCGAAGGAAGGGAGATGAAGATCGTGAAAAGATTAATGAAGGGAAGGGAAAAGGAGCAAAACAGAAGAGAAATCGACCATGGATCAATAATACTAGAACTAGATGAAGTAAGTCACGAGGAGCTACTGAGAAAAGGTAAGCTCAGCGTGGGATGGAGAAAACGTCCGGTTTTCAATCACGTCAACGTAAAGTGATGCTTCAAATGCTGGGGCTATTATCATATAGCGAAGAATTGTACAAGAGAAGAAACCTGCTACAAATGTGCAGGAAAACACAACGCAAGCTAGTGTACAACAAATAAGAGTAAGTGTGTAAACTGTACGTTTAAAAACCAAACGTACAATCTGAAGATAAATGTAGGATATAATGCACTCGACCAGGAATGTCCAACATACAAAAGAGCGTTCCAAGAGGAAAAGAAGACAACGGACTGGATTGAGTAGCAATCACAGAAGGAAGAGACGATATGGTACACGAATGCGCAAAGTCTTTTAGCACATAACGATGAGATACGACACCTGGTGGTTGACAGAATGAAACCTGCATTCATAGCGTTATCGGAGACGAGGGTGACTGCTGAAATCGGAGACAGTGAAGTATATATGCCGGGTTATAGTGCAATTAGGTACGACGCAGAAAATATAAACACAGGAGGGGCCATGGTATACGTAAGAGATGGTATTAAATATGAATTAGTAAGGAAGAATAAAATGGAGTCAAACTGCTGGAGTGTAGCAATAGAGGTCAATGATAAGATATATAAAGGAGTTATAATAGTGGTGTACCATTCACCGAGTGCGTCAGATGCGGAATTTATAAGATTCATAGACGATATAATTGAAGAGTTAACAATAAAAGGAGATTGTTTAATAATAGGAGATTTTAACATAGATGTCAAGGGTAACTCGTTCCATAAAAAACAACTAATATTAGAAATGTTAAGCTTAGGGATGAAACAATATGTAAACGAGCCAACGAGAATAATGCAGGATAGTCGAACAGTTATTGATCTTGTATTTGCAAATGCAAGCGTGGAAGTGCATATGGAACGCGAACCAAAAATAACAGACCATGCGTGGGTAAAAGTAGTATTAGGAACGAGCAATACAGAGAGTAAACAGAGAGAATATAATACGAGGAACTATAATAAAATTGACGTGAAAGAGTTTAAAACAGTGTTGAAAAACTCCGTGCGACAATGGACAGGTGGAGATATAAATCGTAAGGCAAAGATGCTTGTCGATAGTATAGTAGATACTTTGGACATAGTAGCACCAAAAAAGGTAGTTAGGATTCCAAGCGTATAGGAGGGTAAAAAATGGTACTGTGATGAGATAAGAAGGGTGGCAGGTAAAAGGGATAATGCTTACAGGGAAGCAATTCATGAGAGAAAGGATGATAACTGGGAACAGTTTAAAGTATTGGGTCGTTCGGAAAGTAATTTCGTTTTTTCCCAACAGAGGATTTAATTGTATTTTTTCACATCCAACTTCACACTTAAGCCGCATAATCGTATGTATTTTGACAGCTGATATAGCAAGGCTTGCTTGTGAAAAAATTCAATTGATTCTGCACAGTAGTTTTTGGTTGATACCCTTTTAAATATGGAAAGTGAAAAACAGCATTTTCGGTATATCTTACTTTTTTACTATAGAAAAGGTAAAAATTCTGTTCAAACAAGAAAAAAATTATCCGATGTGTATGGGGAAGATGTATTAAGTGAGCGCCAGTGCCAAAACTGGTTTGCAAAATTTTGATCCAGCAATTTTGATCTCGAAGATGCACCCCGTTCTGGAAGGCCAGTTGAAGCTGATGAAGATACAATAAAGGCATTAATTGATGCAAACCGGCAAATAACAACTCGTGAGATCGCTGAGAGATTAAATTTATCGAATTCGACCGTTCATGATCATTTGTAACAGCTAGATTTAACCTCAAAGCTCGACATATGGATTCGTCATCTTCTTACGAACAAAAATTTATGCCGTCGCATTGACGCTAGTGATTAGCTTCTCAAACGCCAAGAAAATGATCCATTTCTGAAGCGTATCATCACTGGGGACGAGAAATGGGTTATCTACAACAATGTAAAGCGCAAAAGATCGTGGAGTAGAAAAAATGAACCGGCTCAAAGCACTTCAAAAGCCAATATTCATCAAAAAAAGGTTATGCTATCTGTTTGGTGGGATTTCAAAGGATCGTTTATTTTGAGCTTCTACTGAGCAACAGAATGATCAATTCTGAAGAGTACTATTATCAGTTGGACAAATTGAATGATTCACTTAAAGAAAAAAGGCCAGAATTGGTAAATAGGAAAGGTATAGTGTTCCAACAAGATAATGCGAGACCACATACAAGTTTGACCGCTCGGAAAAAAATTTTAGAGCTTGGATGAGATATACTGCCACACCCACCATACTCTACAGACCTGGCACCTTCAGATTAACATCTGTTCTGGTCTCTACAAAAATGTTTAGTCGGTAAAACGTTTAATTCAAATGAGGAGGTCAAAAGTCACTTGGATCAGTTTTTTGCTAACAAAGAACAAAAATGTTATGCGCGTGGAATCATGCTACTGCCAGAAAGATGGCAAAAGGTATTGGATAAGAATGGACAATATTGGATTAAATGAAATATTAATTCACTATAAGAAAATCGTCTTTCATTTTTATAAAAAAAAACGAAATTTTTTTCCGAACAACCCAATAGAAAGAAATGCAGTAGTTTAATTTATAAGGAAAGAGAAAAAAAAATCATTACGAGAATATGATAGACTGCAATAAGAACGACTCTTAAAAAACGTGGAAAACCTTGAAAGAACTTATTAGAGGGGGACCAGCCAAAGAGAGAAAAATTGGAAATATAAATTTTGAAATATTGGACGATATGGCGGAGAGAAAGACGGTTGACAAATTTGATGTGTTTTACGTTGAAAGTATTAATACCATAGTAAGCTCAATAGAAAGAGATAAATCTGGAAGGCCAGGTAGCAGAAGAATCTTGATAGGTGGTGGTGTGGGAAACGAAAGAAGTATAGAAAATTTCGAGAATATGGAAATAGAGGAACTCGTTAAAATAGTTAAAGGACTCCCGAAGAAGAAAGGTACAGAAGAAGAAATATCAAGCGAAATACTGCAGTTGGTGTTGGGTGCAATTGAACAGGAGTTTGTTGATGTAATCAACGAATTACTAAGGGAGGGCTGTTGCCCTAATAGTTGGAAAACGTCCACGATCATACCAATACCAAAGATAGAGAAAGCCAACAACGCGAAGGATTTCCGGCCAATTAATATGTTACCATTGTACGAGAAGGTCCTAGAGTTGGTAGTAAAGAGTCAAATCGAAAAGTATTTGGAATCAAATGAAAACAGAGCATCAGTCGGGTTTTAGAAAACAATTTTCGTGTGAAACGGCGATTCAAACCGTGATGGACGAATGGAAATTAAACATTAGCGGAGGGAAAATAGTAGGAGTAATGTTCATGGACTTAACACAAGCATTTGAGACAGTGGATGGAGAATTGTTAACAGAACAAATGTTTCAATATGGAATTAGAGGTAAAGTATTAAATTGGTTTAGGTCGTACTTAAACAATAGAACGCAAAGAGTACGGTTTAATGATGAATTTTCGGAAATTATTACAACGAAATACGGGGTACCCCAAGGATCCGTATTAGGGCATCTGCTGTTCATCTTATATATAATAAAAATAAATGTTTGTCTGTCTGTCTGTCTGTCTGTCCGGTGATACAAAGCTACACGCGTTGACCGATTTCAGCCAAACTTTATACCAATATTGTTGAAGACCAAAGAAAGGCGACTGTATATATCTTACCCCTGAAAACCACCCCCTTCATCCCCTAAAAAAATTCTTAATAAAATCCACACGCCTTCACCGATTACAACCAAACCAAGCACAAATATTGTTAAGAGCCTAAGGAAGGTCACTGGATATATCTCACCCCTAAACCCCACCCTCTTCACCCCCTAAAAAAATCTTATATATAAAAATGAATCTTTGTCTGTCTGTCTGTCTGTCTGTCCGGCTATACAAAGCTACACGAATTGACCGATTTCAGCCAAACTTTATACCAATATTGTTGAAGCCCAAAGGAAGGCGACTGTATATATCTCACCCCTGACAACCACCCCCTTTATCCCCTAAAAAAAATTCTTAATAAAATCCAAACGCCTTCACCGATTACAACCAAACCAAGCACAAATATTGGTAAGAGCCTAAGGAAGGTCACTGGATATATCTCACCCCTAAACCCCACCCTCTTCACCCCCTAAAAAAATCTTATATATAAAAATGAATGTTTGTCTGACTGTCTGTCTGTCTGTCTGTCCGGCTATACAAAGCTACACGCGTTGACCGATTTCAGCTAAACTTTATACCAATGTTGTTGAAAACCAAAGGAAGGCGACTTTATATATTTCACCCTTAAAAACCACCCCCTTCATCCCCTAAAAGAAATTCTTAATAAAATCCAGACGTCTTCACCGATTACAACCAAACCAAGCACAAATATTGTTAAGAGCCTAAGGAAGGTCACTGGATATATCTCACCCCTAAACCCCACCCTCTTCACCGCCTAAAAAAAGATTCTTCAAAAATATTCACACGAATCAACTGATTTCAACCAAACCTTACACAAATATTATAGCGGGTCTAAGACGGGTACGACAAAGGTCGTACTGTATACATATCCACCCACTTGAACCCCTAAAAAAAGATTTAGTATAAAAATCCACACCCCTTGACTGATTTCAACCAAACTTTACACAAATTTTGATAAGTTCTAATGGAAGATCACTGTATAAATATAGCTCACCCCTTGAAATCGCGCCTTCATCCCCTAAAAATAGTTAGTTTTTCTGCCTTAACCGATTTAAACAAAACTTCACAAACAAAATAGAAACCCACTCACTCTATATATCTCACCCCATAAAACCACCCCCAACGAAAACAATCTTTATCCCCCACTGAAAGTAATGTGGTTTTTTTCAACTTTTTTAAATACCGATTTAGCTGTTTTCCTCATATGATGTGACACTCGGGCAGCGCCGGGAAATCAGCTATAAATTATAATGAGAGCTCGAAATTCTCTTCTGATGATAATCTCACTCAACCAACAGCTCAATACACTCGAAAATTCTCATACATATGAAGAGAGTTTATATTTAAGCGAGCGTAACAAAGAGCGCTGAGCGATTTGATAATTTGCAAAATGAGCGCCGCACTTTACTTTGTGTATAATGTATGTAGATGATATATAATATACATTATACAAATACACAAAGTACGCACGGTGCTTGCGAGCAGCGATGACGGAGAGAGATAACGACACGTTACGCAAAATTTATGCAACGATATTTACTATGCAATATGAAATTATGTTAGTATGAATGCGTCGCTTAGTATATGCGATGGAGAGAGTAGGAACGATATTATCTCTCTTTTCCCCTCTACTGGACAGAGCACTTCACTTTTTAGTTCGGTGCTCGGGCCGATTTGGTCTTCCGTGGCATAAACAATTGTCGAATATCAAAATGACAAAATGTCAAAATATAACGTGTTCAATTTATCAGTTGTTCACATGACCTATTGATTGAAAACTCAAAAAGCGAATGCCCCAATCAAAGATCCGAATATCCCAAAATCCGAAGTTACATCAAGGAACGGATCTTCCCGGATAGGGGCCACTCAAAATAACATCACCGTCCCGACATCGTTATTTCCGTCGATCAATCGTTTTATTGGAGTGAAACCCGAAATCTCCAGAATCAACCCCAGGGAGGAAAGAGCCACCTGTACTCACGACAAAAGGGAATAGAGCTGAGTAATTTAGACTTATAGTATCGATCGATATTTTCTTTTTGTTACTAACTTAATAATTTCCTTGTCAATTTGATTTCGAAGAAAGCGAAAGAATGAGTGAATATGAATGTATGACTGGGGACTAACCCAAACATTGAATATCATATATTAATGTAAACGACGGAATATACTCATTTTTATCTGCCGTAAAAGTTAATTAAACCGCCCCTTTATCCCTAAAATAGTTTGTTTTTCTGCCTGTTATTGTGAAATATCTTCACGCAGAGCCTGGTTCCATTGCATAGTCTCGGTGTGTCCAAATTTCTTAATAGCATTATAGGTGTTCCAACTTTAAGAGTCAAATTGTCTGGTGGTACACCCGGAATGTCCAAAGAATTCAGAAATTCTACTGATAGAGAACAGCCTGCGCTGTGTCTGTGACAGTGTCAACAGATTTGTATGATTTGGAATCTCCTGGAAGAAGGTTCTGGATTCCTTCGTTGATCTTGTTGACACTGTTATTTTTTGGCCTCAGAATCGCTCTCTCGCAAAGCCACTTATGGTTCTTGTGATTTTTTTTGTATATTTGGAAAGACTTTTTCTGCAAGTTCTTCAACTGAATTCAACAATTGGCAAAATCGAGTTGGGAATGCAATCAATCTAGTGTCTTGGTCTACAGTATTCTTCCATTGCCAAGTTGTAGCAACTGATTTGAAAATGACCGAAGTGTTGAGTCATTTTGCAGTTCAACCGGCATGTTGGTAGTTAAAGATAATTTTTTAACTTTGTGCCAGAGTGTTGATGATTTGAGGCAAGCATTGATTTCATCAGCTGGTGTTGAACGCGGAACAACTGGCAGAGTCTGGCGAAAGTCTCCTGCCAACACAACAACTACGTTTCCCATGAGCTGCTGATTTTCTCGCTAATCTTTAAGTGCTATGTCGACCGCTTGTAGGGCCTGCTTGTGAGACATTGTACACTCATCCCACACTATGATACTGCACTCTTGCAACACTTTTGCTGGGCCAGTTTCCTTGGCAATGTTGCAAAGTGGATATTCGTTGTGGTTCAAGTCCAGTGGCAATTTGAATGTAACATGTGCCGTCCGACCACCATTTAGCAGTGTTGCGGCTATGTCTGAAGAGGCCACTGCTACCGCAATTTTCTTTTGTTGTCTCAGCTTCGCTAAGAGTAAATTAATAACAAACGTTTTTCCAGTACCACCGGGAGCACCGAGGAAGCAGATGCCACCATTCCCTTTGTTTATCATTTGCTGAATTTCATTGTAGACCCGTCGTTGGTTCGGAATAAGGAGTTGTTCTTTCGCTGCAATATATGACTGTAATTCATTAACATCGTAATTTCTTTCCCGCAAAATTTTAAAAGCAAGATTGTTTGTGCTATTCCGCTGCGGTGACAGATGCAGAAAGCACCGTCGCAGATTTTTCCCAGCCATTGACAAATACAGATCTTCTAGATAAATGAGAGCTTCATTGTAAATGTTTGGTGATAAGTCTATTTCTATGCTTGGATTTTCCCGTCTGACTCTCATAAGAATGTCTTCGCTGAGATCATCTTTGTATTTTTCCCACAATTGAAGTGGATTTGACACAGATAGTGTAGTTAACAGGATGCCAAAAAGATGTCTGAGGCGCGTGGCAGATTAAGTAATTTTTGCTTCGGTCATTGCCAAGTCTCAGTGGTCATCATTTTCCAGCAATCTTCGCTGTTGGCATGCTTCTTGAAAGGTTGCGCAAACTTGACCATCAAATGTTTTCAAATCGTCAAATGATGTTGGACCTTTGATGATGTGAAGCAACATACGCAGAAAGAAGCATTGGCCGCCTGAGGGATGAATTATATATACACGGCCAAGTGTTTCTGATGCTTTAATACCCGGATGTTCTGCAGCATCAGAACCTTGTTTGCGTCGCTGCCATTTTTTGTTGAGTGCATTCCATGTGTAGAATCGCGGAAGATCACAGTAGTAGAAGTGTTTTGGCAAATACGTCGGTTTTACATAGTTCAAAGAATTCGGTCAGTGTTGTCTTTGGTGGCTGTTGCAAGTTGTTTGCTTGGAGGTTGTCTGCATTGTAAAATACCCTCTGGTCATTGTCAAGGTGTACGCTCAGATGTTGAACCGATGGGTAGCGTTCGTGAATTTGGAAACTGAGGATTCCCCAGAAGGGTTCGTTGCTGCAAATATATCTTCCCAATTGAAACGTAGAAATCTCATCGTTCGATTGTTGTCCCAATCCAAAAATTGCTTGATCACTTCCTTTGTTGACGTACTTGCAAATGTACTTAATGGCTTTTACCGACTGGCAGGACTCTACATTAATGTACGCTTGAAACATTTTTGACAACATTGGAGAATACGGAACTACCCAGCTATTGTCAACATCAACATCCGTTTGACGTATTTTCAATTTAGTCGTAAATCCTCCGTCTCCGAGCTTTCGTCTTCGGTATAGGGGATAGCCATCTCGCCCAGTCTGTATTTCTTGCAGCATTTCGCGTGGATATTTCTTGCAGCATTTTCCATTTACCATGCAAGGAGCGTTCATATTAAGTGCTCCGCAGGGCCCGTGTATCGTATTTTTGGTGATGATCTGAAACAACAATGGATCTAGATCTGGATCAGGCAATTCGGCTGAGATAAACTTGTCGATATCAGTTGGTCGTATTTTTTCTCGCAGCCAGATGAAGATATGGGCATGCGGAAGACCTCGTTTTTGCTATTCGATTGAATACATATAGCACTTCGTTTCTCCAAAAATGTGACCATTCTTCACGACGTCCATTAATTTGGTTAATTTCCTCTTGAACACTCTAGCAATCAGGTCGTGCCGATCCGTAGCTTTTTGACCAGGTAGAAGAGCCTCTTGTATTTCTGACCAAAGTGGATTGCATGTACAGGTGATGAAACGGTCAGGGCGATCATAAATCCTGACATAAACCATTGCATCCTGGGTGTATTCATGCATGTGTCTTGGACTTCCAGTCAAGGTTGCTGGTAATATCACCATTCGCCCCATTTCATTTGGATTCACGTCATTGGCCATGGCATCTCTAAGATGAATATAGTCATCTACTCTCAGTTTCTGTTGGTTTAGTCGAATGTAGAGCAACCGCTCACTTTCGATTTTGATGTACATATCCACAATAAACTGATGGAAGAGCTGTTGGGTTTTTAATATGTGGTTTTCATCCTCTTCTCATCACTCTGAAAGCATAAAAGTTCATGGCAGATACTTTTTTTCCTGGTAGTGGGTCACCTGTGATTAGGTTAATCTTAGGAATTCCAAAATTATAGCCATCATTGCCTTGCCAAAAGATGATTGGATATTGCAGAGCATCGTAAGATCGATGAGTCTCCGCTACATTTTGGATTCTGTTTTTTTTTTCTGTCGAACTATATCGCGACTTTCAAATTCATTTCCCACAATTAAAATCGCAACCTCATCAATTGTTGGTGCATTGAATCTCCGTGGATTATCACGTAATGGAGTCTTATCTGCTCTGATAATTATTTGGTAATCATCGGTTGGCATTCGCTCCAGCGCAGTCTTGAACAAATTTACGTAGGTATTGTGTACATGTAGAAATTGTTGCATAGCCAGAACGATATGTGGTTTGACGGTTGGAATATTGGAGCAACGCTGACGGGCTTCTGCATGTTGGTCTCCCATGAAAAAAATCTGCAGGAATTTCGGCTCTGATGTTTTGCAGAAAGTGTTTTGAAACTTTTGTCTTTCCAGGCATCAAAGTGTGAAGTCGTTCAGCTGATGGATTGATCAATGGTAGTTTTACCTTTCCATTTGAGCAGCACATACCAGGTGTTTCGCCATTCCATTTATAAGCTTTGCAATGAACACAGATCTCTTCCATTTTTCCAATGAAAACAGTTGGATTTTCGTGATAATTGATTGCAGCATTGTATGCAAATGCTGCTTTTTTCAGATTTCGAAAATCCCGCTGTCTAGCAGTGGACGTTCTAGATCGGACAGCAGCTTGTCTTCCTCGTGTTTGTTCCGGAATCTCACTTGCCCGGGAAGTAGAGGCTCTGGATTGATCGGCAGCTTGCCTTTGTCGATTCTGCTCTGCAGTCTCACTTGCCCGGGAAGTAGAGGCTCTTGATTGATCGGCAGCTTGCCTTTGTCGAGTCTGCTCTGCAGTCTCACTTGCCCTGGAAGTAGAGGCTCTGGATTAATCAGCAGCTTGTCTTTGTTGAATTTGATCTGGTGTCCCACTTGCCCTGGAAGTAGAGGCTCGAGACCGATCAGCAGCTTGTCTTTGTTGAGTTTGATCTGGTGTTTCACTTGCTCTCGCGAGTCGCTTTCGTTTCGCTTCTGTATAATTTTTTCCAATTGCTGGTCGTTTTTTGGGAGGCATAATCTTAAATAACAGGAGTTAAAAACAGACTAAATAAAGAACCTTTATATAAATTTTGAATTATGGAAACTTACCGAAGATCCGAACTGTAGTCTCGTGTAATTATAATATCAGAAGACAATGGAATAGAATCGTGGAGATATGTCACTTATATTCGAATTTGTTACTTCTTTCTTTCATTGAACGAAATTGTCTTCTGACACAAGTACCAAATCCCATTAGAGTCAATTTAATTAACAGATTCAATGTATTATCTCGCCCGGAAAGATCGCGACTGCCCGAGTATATGGAGTCACATAACTACATATATACTTTATAATACGCGACCTCTCTCCACTCTTATGTCTATAAAAAGGTCATAAAATTGTGTAAAGATTGAAGAATAAAAGCTGAAGGACTTGATTAACCTTTAAGCCTTCGTAAACTTTTTTAAAAATCAACCTTCTATTTAAGTTGAGTCGTAAATTAAAAAGAGAACAAATGTCAACGATAAAAATGTTAAAAGCGTAATTCGACGATTTATATTATTTTCATCTTACTGGGTGTTAAATAAAGTTAAATCGTCAGCGCAGTGATTAAATGTCAATGTCGTTTATGCGCTATGTTTATTATGGAGTATTTCCAGAAGTCGTAGGAGTATAGCCGCCGATTATGAAGACACACCATCGGGTATTTTCGAAAGTTCGCGCAAGGGGTTGCAACGTATTCGTGAACTAAAATAAGCAAAAGTGGCACTCGCACCGTTATTGACGGAACGAAGCGAGATCGTCCGTTGTGACAGACTATGGCATTTTTGAGATACCTCCGGCAGATGAAAATCATTATTGTAACGGGGTCACATGCGAAGCGAGTATTTCATTACCTCGAACGGCAAGTAAAAGCCAAAAGTATATTCGAGCATATTAATTCGAGCACAGTTGAGCGGTTATTTTATTATTTCAAACGGCTATAAGAGCCGAATATATATTTCAAGCGTCGAGTACAACGAACACTAGGCCAACGAACCCGGACCTAGTATAAAAACGGGTGACGTCACGCCTATGGAATTCGCTCGTCGCCGAAAACAGCAGGTCAGCGACCAGCTGGCTTTGCTCGGCGACGAGGGAGAGCCAGGGGGGCATGGCAACGGTAGCTCGCATAATCGAGCGAATTTAAAAAATCTTGAAGCCGAAGTCCCGAGTGACGTAGAGGGAACTAGGGTGGGGGAACGTCTATAAAAGAGCCTGCGCCGGAAGGAAGGCTCTCTTATTCGGAACACAAGTTCAACTTAGCTAATTCTGAATGCACAAATTTTCAACACTATTAATCTCAAAAGTGAAGAGGAGAAATATTGAGAAAACTAATTAGTCGGGAGTTTGAAAGCGAAGTAATACTAGTGGTAGTTAGGAATCATAATATAGGATTAAGTGAATAAATATAAGCCGAGAAATTCAGTGCATCGGAATAAGAAAATTGTGTATGAGAAAAGAAATTAAAGAGTGCGGCTTTTAAACCAGTAGGGACCATAGGCATCGCCTGTCCTGCGAGAGAAAGCAAGAAAGGGCGAAAAGTGAGATAAGTGTGAGAGAGAAAAGAATTGTAAACAGAGTTGCTACACTCTGTCCACGGAGAGTCTGAGGCGTATGAATGTGTGTGTGCGGAAAACGAGATAATACCAAGGCATAAGTACGTGTCTGAAGCACGAGCCCGAGAATACCAGGAATTTGCGGTCGGATAAGAAGAAATAACGTCGAAATAATCACCAGAATTCCCGAATTTAAATACATCGATGATCGTAGAAATTAGTTGTACTGAATTGAAAAGGAAACGAGTAATAGATTGAGATAAATGGTGAACATTAAATTTAGAAGCATAGGTTAAATCGATACACATTAGCCAGTAGTATATAAGGAAATAGGATTAAATCACGTGAATTTTAGGGCGGCAGTGCAAACTAGAACCGCCCGATTGGATGAGTGAGAGAGAGAGAGAGAAAGTGTAAAAAGAATAAAAGAAAAAGAATTGTACACATGGTTCATACACTCTGTACAAAGAGCGAGGGCGATGCGTGTGACAGATAGTTTGAGGATGTATGTGTACCGAACGTACAGCAACACTGCTGTACGAAAAGAATAACAGACCTTCGAGGATACCGAGAATAGATGCATGCCAAATAAAATTATAATCGTAGAAATAATTGCTGAAATTACGGAATTAAATGGTCATCCTAGAAAAATTCGAGTGACCGAAAATAAAAAGTGACATGTTATAAAATTGTTTCGATTCTGAATAAAGCCTTACTGTCAACCACTACGAAGTCTCTATTAATTAGTCATGTGATCGAGCCCGAATTCCCACGATAAATAAAATATATGTGAACGTTAAAAAATACCGTTACAGTATATTCCGTCGTTTACATTGATATATTCAATGTTTGGGTTAGTCCCCAGTCATACATTAATATTCATACCATTATTCACTCATTCTTTCGCTTTCTTCGAAATCAAATTGACAAGGAAATTATTAAGTTAGTAACAAAAAGGAAATATCGATCGATACTATAAGTCAAAATTACTCAGCTCTATTCCCTTTTGTCGTGAGTACAGGTGGCTCTTTCCTCCTTGGGGTTGATTCTGAAGATTTCGGGTATCACTCCAATAAACGATTGGTCGACGGAAATGACGATGTCGTGATGGTGATGTTGTTTTGAGTAGCCCCTGTCCGGGAAGATCCGTTCCTTGATGTAACTTCGAATTTTGGAATATTCGGATCTTTGATTGGGGCATTCGCTCTTTGAGTTTTCAATCAATAGGTCATGTGAACAACTGATAAATTGAACACGTTATATTTTGACATTTTGATATTTTGATATTCGACAATTGTTTATGCCACGGAAAACCAAATCGGCTCGAGCACCGAACTAAAAAGTGGAGCGCTCTGTCCAGTAGAAGGGAAAAGAGAGATAATATCGTTCCTACTCTCTCCGTCGCATATATTAAGCGACGCATGCATACTAACATAATTTTGTATTGCATAATAAATAACGTTGTATAAATTTTGCGTACCGTGTCGTTATCTCTCTCCGTCATCGCTGCTCGCAAGCGCCGTGCGTACTTTGTGTATTTGTATGATGTATCTTATATATCATATACATACATTATACACAAAGAAAAGTGCGGCGCTCATTCTGCAAATTATCAAATCGCTCAGCGCTCCTTGTTACGCTCGCTTCAATATAAACTCTCTTCATATGCATGAGAATTTTCGAGTGTATTGAGCTGTTGGTTGAGTGGGATTATCATCAGAAGATAATTCCGAGCTCTGATTATAATTTATAGCTGATTTCCCGGCGCTGCCCGAGTGCTACATCATATGAGGAATAACAGCTAAATCGGTGTTTAAAAAAGTTGAAAAAAAACCACATTACTTTCAGTGGGGGATAAAGATTGTTTTCGTTGGGGGTGGTTTTATGGAGTGAGATATATAGAGTGAGTGAGTTTCTATTTTGTTTGTGAAGTTTTGCTTAAATCGGTTAAGGCAGAAAAACTAACTATTTTCAGGGGATGAAGGCGCGATTTCAAGGGGTGAGCTATATTTATACAGTGACCTTCCATTAGAACTTATCAAAATTTGTATAAAGTTTGGTTGAAATCAGTCAAGGGGTGTGGATTTATATACTAAATCTTTTTTTAGGGGTTTAAGTGTGTGGATATGTATACAGTACGACCTTTGTCGTACCCGTCTTAGAACCGCTATCATATTTGTGTAAGGTTTGGTTGAAATCAGTTGATTCGTGTGAATATTTTTGAAGAATCTTTTTTTAGGCGGTGAAGAGGGTGGGGTTTAGGGGTGAGATATATCCAGTGACCTTCCTTAGGCTCTTAACAATATTTGTGCCTGGTTTGGTTGTAATCGGTGAAGGCGTGTGGATTTTATTAAGAATTTTTTTAGGGGATGAAGGGGGTGGTTTTCAGGAGTAAGATATATACAGTCGCCTTCCTTTGGTCTTCAACAATATTGGTATAAAGTTTGGCTGAAATCGGTCAATGCGTGTAGCTTTGTATAGACGGACAGACAGACAGACAGACAGACAAACATTCATTTTTATATATAAGATTTTTTTAGGGGGTGAAGAGGATGGGGTTTAGGGGTGAAATATATCCAGTGACCTTCCTTAGGCTCTTAACAATATTTGTGCTTGGTTTGGTTGTAATCGGTGAAGGCATGTGGATTTTATTGAGAATTTTTTTTAGGGGATGAAGGGGGTGGTTGTCAGGGGTGAGATATACACAGTCGCCTTCCTTTGGTCTTCAACAATATTGGTATAAAGTTTGGCTGAAATCGGTCAATGCGTGTAGCTTTGTATAGCCGGACAGACAGACAGACAGACAGACAAAGATTCATTTTTATATATAAGATTTTTTTAGGGGGTGAAGAGGGTGGGGTTTAGGGGTGAGATATATCCAGTGACCTTCCTTAGGCTCTTAACAATATTTGTGCTTGGTTTTGTTGTAATCGGTGAAGGCGTGTGGATTTTATAAAAAAATTTTTTTAGGGGATTAAGGGGGTGGTTTTTAGGGGTGAGATATATACAGTCGCCTTCCTTTGGTCTTCAACAATATTGGTATAAAGTTTGGCTGAAATCGGTCAACGCGTGTAGCTTTCTATAGCCGGACAGACAGACAGACAGACAGACAGACAGACAGACCGGCAAACATTCATTTTTATATTTAAGATGATATAGTCGAAATATGTCCAGAAGACTGTGAAATAAACATTTTTGCTGATGATACACTAGTATATTGTAACATAATTACACTGCTTAGCGTAGGTCGGAATGCGATAACGATCGATGCGATTGAACGGGACTACATTCGCGGGGATCGAGCGTTATTTCGGACGGCTAGAAGAGCCTGAAAATATTTGAGAGGTATAAAAACACCTGAGCGAAAGACTCGGTACAGAGGTACCGAGTTTTGCGGGCAATAGGCCATTGCCCCGATATAAGAAATAGAGCTGTCGCCGTTCCGAAATTCCCTCGCTGACATAAACAGCAGGTCAGCGACCAGCTGGCCTTGCTGGTCGGCGAGGGGAGGGCGGTGAGCGCGGCAGCGGGGTAACGAAGAAGTCGCTGAAAATGCCTCCGATATTGAAATTATGACGAGACATTGGCAGAGGGGACTGAGGCGAGGGGGGGCCTATAAAAGGCCGGTGCGGGGAGTGCGGAGCTGCTTGGTTCTTTTGTTTTCTTAGCGTGAAAGCTTAAACATTGGAGGACAGCAAATCGATAACGAGAAATTCTAATTAAAAAGTGGAAATTCAGGAGTCATTTAAAAAATTACATATTGTAGAGTCTGTGTTCACTCCAGAAAGTAAAACCAGTGAGTGACACCCAGAGGCCCGCGAGAAAGGAAAAGACAGGCAAGAAATAACTATATAATTAACAATAACCAGTGGTATAGTAGGAAAATTGTCGTATAATCAAAATTAAGGTAGTTTATAAGGTGAATAGAGTTAGGTATAGAGAATTAAGTGCATCGACTGCGAGTAGTATTTAAGGAAATGGGATTAAGAGGATAGAGTTAAGCGTATAGTGTAGTTGCATCGAATTCAGCGAAAAGATTCCGGAAAAGAAATAAATCGGATCTTTAAACCAACGAGAGAATCGCGAAACGAAAAATCACCTAAGAAGAAAGGAGACAGAGTGCGAGTAAGACGAGAGAGAAAGAGAAAAGAATTGTACATAGAGTTTCTACACTCTATACAAGTAGTGCGGTGTGTCTGTGTGTGTGAGGCGACAATACCGAGGCGTCGTCCCATAACCGTAGCTCGAGCCCCGAAATTCCAAGAAGTTGTGCTCGAATAAGCAGAAATAATAATAACTAAAATCGAGGGAATTCCCTGATTTCCGAGACCGAAAAGATAGAATTAAGAAATATAGAAGATAGGATAATTGTAATTCGATATAGGATAAGTAGCATTAAAACATAGAATAAATAAGACGAGTGAATGAGCGAGAGAAGCGTGAGAGCACAAAGAATTGTGAATAGGGTTCCTACACCCTATAAAAAGAGAGAATGCGAAGTAGCATAATTAGAAAGCAAAATCTCGGTGCGACAGATGTCCAATAATCCCGTGTAACACCGAGCGAGGAAGGAGCACCATCAGAGTTAGAGCAAGAGAAACAGAAAAGAGAGCTGAGACGCTTGACCGAAGGAGTAAGTGCGAGGAAAGATAGCGAGCGGTGCGGTATTGATATAGCGGCGTATTGAACGTAGGTATAGCAAAACTGTGCTCCGAACCATAACAGACTCCCGAGTAATACCGAGAAATCGCGCATCACCAATAAAATAAATAAATTGCGGAAATAATCGGTTGCATACCAAGTGTAAAGAAAGGTCCTCGAAAATTTAATGATTGTAATAAAAAGAAAAGTGAGGTTTGGCTATAAATTATCTGTCTGAAATAAAGCATCACTGTCCACCACTTTGAAGTCTACATTAATTTGTTTTGTGTCGAGCCTAAAACCCCACGAAAAATAAAATTACATGTGAACGGGAGAAAAATACCGTTACATTTGGCACCCAACGTGGGGCTCGACACGACTAAGAAAGACTGTGGTGGTGAGGTAGGACGCGCGTAAGCCAGAAGAAATAAAACTTGGAGAAATTAGAATATGGATCCAGGCGAAAAAGCTAATCTCTCAACTGAGCTGGAGGAGTTGAGAATGATGGAAAGCATGGAGGAACAGCATCGGCCTGAGGGGGGTGCTCAAGAGGGCGAAGCATACATCTGGGAATCCACGACAGCTGATCACCTTTTAGATGATCGTCGGCGAAGGGATCGAAGAAATATACAACGTCTATCGGGAATTATGCCAGTTGTAGGGCGTGGAAACCTGATGGAGGAGTTGGAAGATCAACAGGTGAATGGTGGAGACGGCAGGACGTCTGGGCTCAATGACAGGACTGCAACTATTCCACCTGATCCGATCGGCGTGGGGGATTTGATGCAGTTTTTGCAGAAAATGGAGGAGAAGAGCGACGGAAAATTCGCTGAGATAATAAAAACGCAGCAGGAAATAAAGGATGAATGTTTGAGCAGGATATCAATACTAAGGGAAGCAACGAAGCTTTGGAAGGAGAGATTTTAGCAGTCGAGTGCCGAACGGATAAAAAGATTAAAGAGACAAGGGAAAGCATCCTCGAGAATCAGAACGTTACAAATGATTATATACAACAAAAAGTTGCTGGTCAAAAGGTGACGGTCGAAAAACTGGAAAGAAGGACACAAGAAATGATGGCGGATATTTGTGCGGCACAAGAAATCGCGGAGAGACAGGATAAAAGGATTGAAAAACTAGAAGAGTCGACACGGAGGACCAATACGTCTATGAGTTTCGGACAGACGATTGGAGGGGGATTGAACGTTACTCGTATATATACGACAGCTCAGAAGCCACCCACATATAATGGTGACGGAAAGGAGAGACCCATGCGATTCTTAAAAGAATTTCGAGAATTTTGCATTGCAGGGGGGATCGAGGACACAGAAATACGGCACGCGATCGGGACTGCATTAAAAGGAGTCGCAAACGATTGGTGGCTCGTGGTGGAGGGCGCTGTACACGACCTTCAAACTTTTGAAGAGAAGTTCCGTGCGAGATATTGGGCTCGTGATATACAAGACAAGGTCAAGAGAAACCTGGAATTTGGATCGTTCTACGCTGAAGGTCAGATGTTAACACGAGCCGAATATGCGACACGTGTTATCGGCAACGCGCGGGATTTAAGCGAGAAATTAAGTGACGAAGATATAATACGTCGACTGGCGAGACACTTCGACGAAGAAGTTCGGAGTGCAGTAAGAGTCCGCCAAATATGTGATATTGAAGAATTTTTGGAACTTCTGGAGAGCACGGACGTGGCCGGTCCATTAAATTACAGGAGAGTGACAGGTCGTATGGGGGGATATGTGTCACAAGAACCGCAGAGGAATTTTAATAGAGGAGCGGCACGTGAGCAGATGGCACGCCCATATAACCGTTATGAAAATCGAGAAAATGCTGCAAACAATGGCGGCAACGGTGGTCCATTGTCACCAGGGAGGCCAAGTGGTCGGGGGGATAGACCACCATGGCAAAGTAGCGGGCCATGGCAACAATCGCGACCTGCTTGGCAAGGAAACCGGTCAGAGGATGTTCCGAGGCCGGAGAATAACAGGTCAACTGGACCTGAGTTGCCGAGACAGGAGCAGCAGCCGAATAGTCAAGTGCACAATATAAATCGTGGTATACAGGGTCCGTTCGTGGCATACACGATCTCAAGAGAACCAGTACCAGAATGCTCGGGAGCAGGAAACAGCATTTCGGGAAACGCATAAGCGTTGCGCCCGAGGAAAAGAGAAAAATAAACAACGACTTAGAGGAACGGAGCGCAACGCTGAAGGATGAAAGAAAAAGCATTAGACAGAAAATGAACGCGAGGAAAAGAGAGAAGAAAAGAGTGAGGAACCTACGAAGAAGAGAAGAACGATGCAGGAGTGACGAACAGACGGTGCAGAGGGAGGTAGAGAAGCACACCGAACGGCGAGGGCAGGCTGAGTCCGTGGAAAGCCGAGTTCTGGAAGACGGTAAAGGCTCATATAAGAATAAGGAAAATATGTGTCCAGAGAACGTTGCTAGAGTTCAGGTTGTACCGGATATCAGAGGGCCAGCACCGAGGGTGGTCGAGAAGGAAAAGGAAAGGCAGGTGGTGTGTTCAACGTGGATGGAAAATCCACGAGAGTATTTATATGAAGAGATGGAGAGTAGCCCGAGGAAGTGGTACGACGAGACTCATCCGAGGTGTCCGAAGATACGAGTGGGGATCGCTGGGATCTCAGAACTGAGTCTCATCGATAGTGGAAGTTAGGTGTCGTGCATTTCAGGGGAATTTTTTTTTAAAAATGAAGAAATTTTTAAAGATTGCCCTGTTCTACCAGTGACGTCAACGCAGGTGGTCGGAGCGTTTGGGGGGGAAACGGAACGCATCAAGAAGCAGATTATGGTCGAGGCAAAGGCATATGGATCGACTGGAACTTTACAAATGCTGGTGGTACCAAAATTAGTTAGGCCTGTACTAATTGGTATAGACGGGATGCTGGTGTTGAAGATATCGATAGACGCTCAAAATAGAATTGTAGCAGTCGACGATAAGGTCGTTGCAGAATTAAAGGATGGAATTTGGCGATATATAAATCCGGAAAATGTGCATTCCTTGGAGATAAATAAGATGGGTACCACGTTCGACATGAAGAAAGATTCTGAGGACGGAGAGGGGGCAGAGGTCAGCTTAACAGAGGGAGAGTTTGAAGAGAAAATGAAGGAATGCCAGGACGTGCGGCCGGAAATCAGAAGGAGATTTAAAAGGATTGTAGAAGAGAGAAGGGAAATATTCGATAAGATACCAGGACGGATGACGAAGTATCAGCACCGACTGTTGCTAAAGGATCCAAAGCCATATTTCCACCGTTCATATCCCGTGTCGTTAACGCAACGAGAGAGGGTACAGAGGGAGATTGAGAGAATGCTCAAGATGGGGATTATACAAAAATCGGAAAGTGTTTATATAAATCCCCTTATGCCGGTCACGAAGAGCGATAATTCCGTCCGCCTCTGTCTGGATGCACGGGAATTGAATAATTATTTAATTAATGATTATAATAACGCTCCACCAATTGAGGAGATATTTCAACGATGTGGAGGAAATACGGTAATGTCAACGCTGGATTTAACGAGTAGCTTCTGGCAGATACCACTACATCCAGAGTCCCGGAAATACACGGCTTTCCAACACAACGGAAAGTGTTACGAGTTTACCGTAACACCGTTCGGTCTGAAGACAAGCACAGCAAGTCTGATACGGGCTCTTGATGTCGTCCTGAAAGGTTTGGATTTTGTGATTAATTTCGTCGACGATTTATTAGTCATGTCAGTATCGCATGAAGAACACCTGAACCATTTACAAAAATTGTTTGAAAGATTCCAAGAGCACGGAATGACTCTGAAATTCTGTAGGTCGCATTTTTTCCGTAAGGAAGTAATATTCCTCGGACATATCCTGACAACTGAAGGACTAAAATCGGACCCCGAGAAAATAAGAGCAATACATGAATATCCGCGACCTCGAACAATAAAACAATTAAGAGGATTTTAGGGACTCATAAATTTTTATACCAAATTCACAAACCGTCATGCACATGAGACGGCACCGTTGGTGAAGCTATTGAGGAAAGGTATCCAGTGGAGATGGGATGAGGATATGGAAAAAACATTTATAAAAATAAAAAATCTGTTTTGTGAGGGGGTGGTGCTCAGATACCCTGATACGAGGAAACCATATACGCTAATGACGGATGCGAGTGGGTATGCACTCGGAGCCATACTCGCACAGGAGGATGGAAATGGGGAAACGAGAGTAGTCACGTTTCCGAGCAGGACGCTTAAAGGAGCGGAGATAGGATATATGACAACAGAGAAAGAATTACTAGCGATTGTGTGGGGGTTACAAAAATTCAGAACGTATTTGAAAGGAGCACGGATTTTCATTAAAACGGACCACAAGGCTTTGATTTTTTTAAAGACATGCAGATTCACGGCCGAGAGGCTGATGCGGTGGGCATTATCTATACAGGACTACGACATACAAGTGGAGCATGTCACGGGAAAAACAAATGTGGTGGCGGATGCATTAAGCCGAGTGAAAGGAGACGATGATGCACCATCGACCGAGAAAGATGGAATTGTAATAGTGGCAGGGTTACTGGCTGAAAAAATTTCACGGGAACTGGCTCACAAATTGAAGCGAATAAAGGATGTCCAGAGAGAGCAAGAAGACTTGAAAATCATCATGGATTTTTTGGCTGTTGGAAAGAAAGGAACAGAAGAGCAAAAGTACCGATTAGAGAAAGGGATATTACAAAAAAAAATCGAAAACCGGAATTTGGCGGGTGATAATACCAAAATGTATAGTCCAAGAATTGATTAAAACGTGCCATACCATGTATGGGCATCTGGGTGCAAAGAAATGTATGCGGATACTAGAAGAGGATTTCACGTATCCACATATGGCAAAGATAGTTCGGAGTCTGCTAGCTACCTGTGACACGTGCCAGAGAAATAAAATCGCGGTACAGACCAGCTACGCGGCGATGCAGAACATAATACCGGAGAGGCCGGGGGATCTAGTATCCATAGATTTTTATGGGCCTTTGCCTGCATCGGTGGGTGGAGTGAAACATATCCTGGTGACTCTAGATGCATTTAGTAAATTCGTTGCGCTATACCCTATGAAGAGAGCGAATACGTCAACTGTTATTAAGCGAATTTTCGACGACTATGTTCCGAAATACGGAAAGCCGCGAAGAATTCAATTCGATCACGGACCGCAATTCACTGCTAAGAACTGGATACAGAAGCTCAAGGACGAGGGGATTATGGCCGTATTTTCATCGATACGTCACCCCCAAGGAAATATCGTCGAGCGAGTGAATCGAGAACTTGGAAGGTTTTTTCGAGTTTTCCTAACAAATAATCATGCAGGATGGTTCAAGTGGATCAAGGTAATCGAAAATTGTATAAATGAAAGCCATCACGACACGACAGAATTCACGCCGTTAGAGCTACAATGCAAGAGGAAGCCTCTACGGGAGTGGAATAAACACTTGGGCATAGGGAAGGACGTGGATGATAGAATGACGTATGAAATGAAGATTGAAATTGTGGGAGAAAGAATGAGAAGGAAAGGCCAGCGTCGGGCAGAGAAATTCGACGCAACCCATAGGTTAACAAATTATGAAGTAGGTGATCTGGTGCTTGTAAAAGCACTAAATGTCTCAGATCCATTAAAACAGTTTACCTCGAAATTTATGCCACTATATGAAGGACCATATAGAATTCAGAAATGCGTAGGGTTAGCCACATATTTAGTTGTAGATTTAGATAATAAGAAAGAGCGCGGTAAGTTTCATTCGAGCATGTTTAAAAGGTACCGGACTGAGACAGAAAGTGTAGAGGAGAAAGGAGAGAGCGCGACGGACCCAGCACCGAGCGAGCGAAGAAAGGCAACGATAGACGAAGAAACAAAATCAAAACAACAGGACGAACGCGAGCCTGTATAGGAGTAACACCGATTTATCCATCGGGAGTCGTGGAAAATAAAGAGGAACCCCGACGCCGTTGATCTCTGACGTCACGGCTAACGGCCATTCCAAGAAGAATGCCTCGAATTCCGAGGAAGGAAGGCTCGTCAGAAGAGGGGAAGTAGCAAATAGGGCATCTAATTGGCTGTAATGGAAGAACAGAGGAGAACTAGGCTAAAAGTGGAAGAACATGAGATATAGATCCTCGGGACGCCCGAAAGCAATATAAAAGGAGCGGGACGGGCCCATGACCAAACCAAAACAAATTAAACCAAAATACAAAGCAGAGTCAGAGATAATAGTGAAAAGACGGTTTCGAGGTGTGAGGCATTTCTGGTGTATTCATCTTCTATTTCAAAATTAACGATGCAACGATTTGTGGAGAGTGCGATAGTGCATTTGATTCCCGGTGAACCGTACTTGGCCGAAGTAATTGGAGTCGAGCACCCGGGACGTTTTTACGTTTGGAAGACGAAGGACCAGGAGCGAAGGGATGCGTTTCTGAAATTGGTGGCGGAGACGTCACCGGACCACCCCCAGCTCCATCGTTTGTTAGAGGAAGAAGCTTACCCTGGAAGAGCGGTGCTGTACCGATTGACAGACGAGGAGGAAGAGGAGACTAGGCAAACATTTTTCCGGGGCACTGTCATGCGAAGGAGATCGGAGGGAAAATATTACGTGTGGTTGGGGGACCTGGCCAAGAGGGTTTCGGTGGCCCTCGATGATTTGTTTACCACGCCAAGCTTGTATCTGGGCGAACCATATTTCGCAATCGCATGCGCGTTTGACCAGCTCGGTCCGCTTGGAGACAAGTGGACAGACGAGGCCAGGGATGCGGTCATCCAGATGGTCGTGGCAGGAACGGTGGACCTGTACGTCAACCAACATGACCCGGAGGTCGAAGTGGTGTGGGTGGACATCCACGCCAGCCCGAACGGAAGGGGTCTCGACGTGGCCGAAGAATTAATAGCGAAGAAACTCGCAAAGAGAAGACCGGAGAACCCAAAATTCAATTTTGGCACGGACGGGGGTATCTTCGGGAAACATTTCCGTAGAGAGAGACTGGAGGAAAGGAGGAGAGTTTCGAGGATGGCAGGAACACCAGTCATGCCGGCCAACAGGGCGGCGTCCGAAACGGAGGACGAATGGACGGAGTCGAGCGAGGAAGAAGAGGAAGAAGACCAGGACGTGATGGACTGGCTGGCCACACCAGACCCGGACGAAGAAACGACAGCTACATTAATTGATTGGGGGGTGATAGTACAGAGCGAGACAAACGAGACGGACAGTGACGAGGACAAGGAAAACGACAGCGATGGTCAAGAATAAATGAAATAAATAAAAAAAAAAAAAAAACATGCTCGTGTTGAAATTTATTTGTGTTTTTATTATAGTATTAAGAAGGCGTTTAATCTTAGTAAGGTGCAGGGAGCGAGGGTAGCTGCTGTTAGCAGTTGTAGAAATAAGAAATAAGTATAAGTTAGTAGATAAGGAGTGTCGAGGAAGAAAACCGAGAAGCGAGGACGTAGCAGTATTTATCACATCAACAGGAGTAGGTATAACAGTCACATATTATATAGATATAAATAAAAAAAAAAAAATAAATAAATAAAAAATATATAAATAATAATAATAATCATAATAAATAAACAGAAATGAGAAGAAGATGAAATAAATCTGATAAATAACTCATACGGATATAAAATGATGTAGCTAGTAGGGAATTTTGGAAAAAGTTGCGAAGGCAGTCTTTTTCAAAAAGGGGGGATAATGTAACATAATTACACTGCTTAGCGTAGGTCGGAATGCGATAACGATCGATGCGATTGAACGGGACTACATTCGCGGGGATCGAGCGTTATTTCGGACGGCTAGAAGAGCCTGAAAATATTTGAGAGGTATAAAAACACCTGAGCGAAAGACTCGGTACAGAGGTACCGAGTTTTGCGGGCAATAGGCCATTGCCCCGATATAAGAAATAGAGCTGTCGCCGTTCCGAAATTCCCTCGCTGACATAAACAGCAGGTCAGCGACCAGCTGACCTTGCTGGTCGGCGAGGGGAGGGCGGTGAGCGCGGCAGCGGGGTAACGAAGAAGTCGCTGAAAATGCCTCCGATATTGAAATTATGACGAGACATTGGCAGAGGGGACTGAGGCGAGGGGGGGCCTATAAAAGGCCGGTGCGGGGAGTGCGGAGCTGCTTGGTTCTTTTGTTTTCTTAGCGTGAAAGCTTAAACATTGGAGGACAGCAAATCGATAACGAGAAATTCTAATTAAAAAGTGGAAATTCAGGAGTCATTTAAAAAATTACATATTGTAGAGTCTGTGTTCACTCCAGAAAGTAAAACCAGTGAGTGACACCCAGAGGCCCGCGAGAAAGGAAAAGACAGACAAGAAATAACTATATAATTAACAATAACCAGTGGTATAGTAGGAAAATTGTCGTATAATCAAAATTAAAGTAGTTTATAAGGTGAAGTTGCATCGAATTCAGCGAAAAGATTCCGGAAAAGAAATAAATCGGATCTTTAAACCAACGAGAGAATCGCGAAACGAAAAATCAGCTAAGAAGAAAGGAGACAGAGTGCGAGTAAGACGAGAGAGGAAGAGAAAAGAATTGTACATAGAGTTTCTACACTCTATACAAGTAGTGCGGTGTGCCTGTGTGTGTGAGGCGACAATACCGAGGCGTCGTCCCATAACCGTAGCTCGAACCCCGAAATTCCAAGTTGTGCTCTAATAAGCAGAAATAATAATAACTAAAATCGAGGGAATTCCCTGATTTCCGAGACCGAAAAGATAGAATTAAGAAATATAGAAGATAGGATAATTGTAATTCGATATAGGATAAGTAGCATTAAAACATAGAATAAATAAGACGAGTGAATGAGCGAGAGAAGCGTGAGAGCACAAAGAATTGTGAATAGGGTTCCTACACCCTATAAAAAGAGAGAATGCGAAGTAGCATAATTAGAAAGCAAAATCTCGGTGCGACAGATGTCCAATAATCCCGTGTAACACCGAGCAAGGAAGGAGCACCATCAGAGTTAGAGCGAGAGAAACAGAAAAGAGAGCTGAGACGCTTGACCGAAGGAGTAAGTGCGAGGAAAGATAGCGAGCGGTGCGGTATTGATATAGCGGCGTATTGAACATAGGTATAGCGAAACTGTGCTCCGAACCATAACAGACTCCCGAGTAATACCGAGAAATCGCGCATCACCAATAAAATAAATAAATTGCGGAAATAATCGGTTGCATACCAAGTGTAAAGAAAGGTCCTCGAAAATTTAATGATTATAATAAAAAGAAAAGTGAGGTTTGGCTATAAATTATCTGTCTGAAATAAAGCATCACTGTCCACCACTTTGAAGTCTACATTAATTAGTTTTGTGTCGAGCCCAAAACCCCACGAAAAATAAAATTACATGTGAACGGGAGAAAAATACCGTTACAATATGTTATTGGAGACAGTAGTGCGGAGGTGGAAAGAAAGATAAATGGGGCCTTAAACATAGTGGAAAGATGGATGAATAGGAACAAACTGAAAATGAATGCGGAACAAACCAAATATATGATTGTGAGGAGTGTAAGAAAAGAATTGAGAGGGAATATTGTATTGAAATGCAGGGATGGAACCGAGTTAGAGCGAGTGGAGGTAATTAAATATTTATGTGTAATGATAAAAAAACGAGTTTTCTGTATAGGATAAGGCAATATATATCGGCATACACCAGATGTGTCGTATATAAGGCAATCATAGCACCGCAATTTGAGTATTGCGCAACACTGCGAGTGGGTATGGGTAAGACAGAGTTGAATAAGCTGCAGATAGCGCAGAACAGAGCGATACGAGTCATATTGCAATGCAGCCGGTATACGAAGGTAGACGATATGTTACAAGCGGTTCAGTTTATGAGTGTGAGACAGAGACTGTATTATAATGTGTGTATATTTATTTTCAAGGCTGTTAAGAAGTTATTGCCGAACGAACTGACGAGTAAATTCCAAGTTGTTAAATTTAGAACGAGACGGGAAAGGCGTCAAGCGGAAAATATTGTAATTCAATTTAGAAGAACAAGAAGTGCGCAACAGAGTATATTTTACGAAGGAGTGAAAATGTTTAATGCGTTGCCAGCAGAGGTTAAAGGCTGTGTAAAACTAGTTCAGTACAAGAGTATGTTAAAAGCATATATTATAAGCAAAATTAAATAAGTTCAATATAAACGTAAGATAAACATGTAAATTATGTACATCAAATAGTTGAGAAAACGAATTGTTGTAGTGTTGTAGGTTATGTGTGGATTTTGATGGGTCCTTAGAAATAATAAACTCTTCTTGTACGATAAAATATGAATATAATTAAGAATGAGCACTTTAAAAAAAAACAGTCTCTATACTTTCTTCTCTTCATATCTGTTACGTCCTACCAACAGATCTTGATTCTCAAGATATGAATGCGCACAAGGACGCCACAGGATTTCGGGCAGAAATTAGATCTCACTTGAACCGGGCTTCACCGGTAGGGACGAGACCTTCACTAACCTTAGAAATTTTAACTAATGTGGGCTGAACAGAAATTCTCCCTCGATGTAACACGAATATTATAAGAATGCTAATGTTTGGTTACTCACCGGTTACGGCCGTTCATTGTGTTAGGCTGCGTGGTTGAACATAGGGCTTAGCGGGTATATTCTAATCAATCGTGATGACTGGGATGTTGCTCAGTTTGATGGTTGTACGATGCTTTCGCTGGACCACCTTGGTGAATTGCCGACGGGTCGCCAGTTGTCGTAGAATAGCTTCTGGGTTCTTCCTTGGTACTGGAACCGCTGGTTCAGGAACTGGATGGTCCGGTACAGCAGGTACTGCTGTTCTGGTTTCGGCGATAATGATCGTAGGTCCCGCGTATGACACGTTACTGACTATGACCGGTTTTGACGGAGGTTGTATCGCACGCGCTCGTCGAACTACTTTTGCAACAGTACGGTTGTTGCCCCTTGGTAAACGACAGTTATTAATGGGTTCACTGAGGGCGATCAAACCGGTTGCGATTTGCTCCGGTGTGAGCGTGTCTTTGAGGGAATTCACTAGGCTCAGTGTTTGAGCAACGATTGAATGCACTCTACGGATTTGGTATTTGCGGCCTCCGCGTCGTCTGGCCATGAATGTTTTATGACGATAGAAGAAGGAGGTCTGAGATGGAGGAGCTAGGACGACGTTTGTTGAATTTAACGAGTTATAGACCTACAAGCTGGATCTCTCCTCGACCAACCACATCATACTATACCACTAATCATGCATGTGTTCCGCAGGGGTTCTGCACAGGTTGATCAGTGCGGTATGTGTGGCCAAATCGAAACGAGGTCAACCTGATGGCTGTATGAAATTAATGAACTGCCAATGAGTTCCTCCAGGGGCCGTACAATGCCAAGACAATAGGCGTGCATCAATTCCACAAGGGACCTGCACTACCAAACCGACTCAACACGTAGTTTCCCTGGGTTATAGTCACTGTGGTATTTGCTTGATACTAGGGATGACGTTCAATCCCCGTCGAATGTAGGAGGATAGGTGCAATTTGAATCACTCACGGTTTAATTGTTTGATGATGAATTTATTTTGACACTTGTGTATTCAATAATGGTTAGTTCCGAATGTTAACGCTTTTAGTGTTCGGATCGCGTTAATTTATAACACGAGAACTCAACAAAAACCGGTGTTTGCTTTAATGCACTGACCGTTGAGAGGCTCGTCACCTTCCCAAACGCGTTAATCCGTTGTAAAACACGTTAATACATAAATTTAAAATTACTCTCTGAGTGTCGCGTGGGACTGATGCCTGATGACTTGATTAGTTAATTATACCGGAAAGACTGATGAAGACTGTGCGAAAATTACTGAACTCCCCTGTTCTGCTTTACTTGCTTAAATATCATTCTACTGTGCATCTTTGACTCGTGGAGGAAGTAATAATTCTCTCACGGTACTTCAAGGTGGCTGCAAGGTTATCTTGGCAGTTTTGGTTACATAGGAGCCCTTATCGGTGCCGACTACATCAATGGTATTAGATCGGCTGACAACAAAATTCCTCACCGTGGATGTTATGATAGTTTTTGGTTACATTGCCCTTATCGGTGCCGACTACATCAATGGTATTAGATCGGCCGACAACAAAATTCCTCACCGTGGATGTTATAGCATCTTACAGGTATAAGTCCCTCTTAATTCTAAGCGGGGGGGGGGGTGTGTGCTAGGGAATGATCAATGGTAGAGGCAGATACGGGCGAACCTCTTTAATTCGCTTCCAATTATTACGCTTACAATTATTTCTTAGTACAGTGATTTGGCACCCCTTGGATTTGAACAGCCAGAGATTGTAGATTAAGGATAGTTCTATTGCCAACCTTTTCCGACTTTTGGTTTTCGAGTTAATGCGCCAAGTATAAATCGATTGAGAAGAGTGTGCTTTGATTATTTGCATCTGCCTTCCTCTCACTGCACTCCCCACACACAATTTCGTATAGGTATGTAGTATGTTAGATCTATGTCTGCGTACCTAAATATAAATGTTTATGAGTGCCTACATTGCAAAATTCATTATTATATTATTGTTATTATTTTTTTTTAAATTTAATTAATTTGAGTAGTGTAACGGGGCAGAATAGTTAGGCTGCGTCCCTCTCGCTCAACGGGTGCCTACACGATCCCGCAGGGTTGTAGGGGGTGATTTTCAGATCCTATTTATTCTTTATTTTTATTTTTTTTTTGTCTTATTTTTTTTTTATATACATAATGCGATTTATACGACCGGAGGGACGATGGGAGAGTACCAAGAAGAGGAGAGCTTCGGGATTCGGCTTTTTATCTGGACCGACATTCCACACCTTTCCCGGTCGGGATGTATCATTATCCCGCTCGACGTACTAAAGGATACGCGGCTTTCTATTCTCAGCCGCCGTCGGCCCACGGAAATGTATATATCTCAGGGGATCATCTGCTGGACTACGCAACGCTGGTATTGTCTGTCGCTAATTTATGCATCGGCCAGCTGAGGCGCTAGTCGCGGTCAGCGTGCGACACCGGTTCCCCCAATTAACCGAGTTTAGCGGGTTAAGTGGGGATCATAGTTCACGGGCACGCGTGCCGGCAGGACCTCGGGGCTTTTTCCCGGTGACCGTTGAGCAAACCAGACGTAGCGTACTTTCTATCGGTGTCCCGCTCTATTTTTCGAAGTCCCACAAATTATTATCGAGGCAAGGACTAGAGGGTGGTTCCTCAAGCCAACATCAGACCGCTAAACGACCAACTTTCGTAACTCGAGGAAGATCAGGAGGAATCATCCAACATCTTTCGAGGTTCCTCGGATTTCGAGAAACAACGCATCGTCATCGTCCCGGTGAGCTCTTCTCCCTTCTACGGTCTTTTGTTAATATTTATCGTTCTTTCCGCTTATTATTATGTTCATGGACTTACGTATTCTGAATTTAACTGAAATTGGTCACCCCTGCGACTCTCGTACACTACGTGCAGAGTATTAATTTGTATCGGGAACCGCGGCGTCGGTAGCATGTAACCTCGAGATCGTGTAGCGGATAAAAACCGGGGAAAGTCATTATATTAATCGATTAATTTTGTTGACGGTTAAACTGTGTGCGCGTTAGGCCGTTATCCCGGAGTGTTTTGAACTTGTTAATTGGTTATGTGTGGGATTGGAACGGAATAGACCGTGTCACCGGTTTTGACCAGATTATAGAATTGGATTCGGATGAGTTAATGTGAATTTTCTTGCGCCTCGATTTGGAAGGTCGTGCGCGGGTTAGTACGTCGTCCCGTGGGGAACCTGATATTGAAGGGACTTGCACGTTATAGACTGCGTCGCGTACCGTTCGCATTAATCGGCGTTTCTCTGTTGTATTTATTATTTATTATTTATTATTTATTGGTTATTATTTATTATTTATTGATTATTATTTATTATTTATTGGCTATTATTTTATTCAACCCCGAGGTACGGATCGAGAATAGTAGTCTCACATTAATTATTTTATTATTGTAATTATTCTTTATTATTATTGAATTACTGAACATTATTTATCCGGTATCTGATATCTTACGTACCGCAGCAAATCCCGGCGGTTTGACTTTTACACGGCCTATTTTATTCAACCCCGAGGTACGGATCGAGAATAGTAGTCTCACATTAATTATTTTATTATTGTAATTATTCTTTATTATTATTGAATTACTAAACATTATTTATCCGGTATCTGATATCTTACGTACCGCAGCAAATCCCGGCGGTTTGACTTTTACACGGCCTATTTTATTCGGAATAGTATTAGCCAGCCGTGGGTCGCTTCGCGTACGTGACCTCTCGACGTCCCGTTGTTTTGGTTTTGTTGAAAATATGTGGGATTAGCTCGGGAGAGGCCGTATCGCGGACGGTGAACAAGGACTACCAGGCATTGAAAATGTATCGATGAATATTATTGGAAATTAGAAGTAGGCGAGATCGGCTATACGACATAGGCCGTGTATGGGAGTGAGTGAGAGCGTGGGATAACTGCTGCCGTTGAAGTAAAAATTAGAATTAAGATACTGGGCTAGATTTGGGAAGATTGTTAATAACGGAGAGATTAATTTTACGGGACATCTTAGTTAAATTCTAAATTGAGGTTTATTGGAGAAATAAAGAAGTTTGTAAGTCCCGTACCTGCTGTTGTTGTCTAAATTATTTACTGCAATGATTTTATTTGTTGATTTATTATTTATTTAGTAGCCTACCTTCCTGTTTCTCGTTTGACGTATTTAATTGATCTTATTTTATTATTTGTCCGCGTTCCTTAATTTTAATGACTTATTTTACTTAATGAATTTTATTCGTATCTTATCTTTATTCTTTTTATCTTAGTTGACTAATTAGTGGCTTCACAGTCCGAACCACCCACTCTGCCTTGAACAGCTGTAGCTGGCCTGGGTTGAGACTGGTCATCCAACTCGGTATTCTTTCCTTCCGGCGCGAAAGCGCCTGGCGCCCATCTCGAAAGAGAAAATAAAAAGGAAGGAAAAAATAACTTGGACCAGTCATAGGTAACGTGGTGCGTTGAGGCACCAAATTTACGTTACAGTAGTAAAGTAAGATTTTAATTAATAGTATTTACTAAAATAGTATTTATATTATGGTAAGCAGAGCAGTATATGGGCACCGCAGTGACCCAACGCATTTATAACAAAACAATAATATAAGAACACTGGACGTAACAATATCTGTCCGATATTTGTGTTCGCTACAGCAATATATATTTCACATTTTGCTTACAATAAAAGAAAGACTTGCACGTGTCGGTCGGACATACATTTTTGTTCTAGATTTTTATTGTGCGCATGCACCAGCAACACGTTATAAAGTCATTTAGCCTTGACGCATGACCAACTTTAAATCTACTTGCTATCTGCTTTTAATCTACTTGCTTATGTACTATTCGATTATGCTACAGGTTTAAATACCCCAAACTTAAATGCTAACTGCTTACATTCTATTTGCTTAAATGTTATTCGGTTAGATACAATCCTATACTTTGTTTTTAATAACCGCATCAATTATTTTTCTTTTTTTATGAATTTGGTCACTCGCCTGTCTTTTACTCCTCCTTCTGTTGGATTTGCACTGAAGTTAAGCCTTTTAAAGAAAAACTGATTTTTACGATACTTCACACACCTGCTGGACTTCCAATTTATCAATATGCAGATTTTGAATTCATTTTGTAGACAAAAACGCGTCACTAATTTCACTGAACCGTAATTAAGAATTTTATCTCTCGTGAGAAAATCTAATAGACCAATTCAGACACCGAAATTAACACTGTAGATTTTTTCTTATTCTTTTAACACTGGTACGTAGAAAGCAGATAGCTAGGAACCAATTTCCTCTTCTCCCTGCTCTTTTATACCCTCCCCCCTTGCTTTCGTCCCCTCTACATCATTTTTGGATTTTATTTTAAATTTACGGAGATTTCATAATTTTGCGGCTGGCCGCTACCGCGCCACCCGTCTTGCCCTCACCGCAAGCTAGGCCAGCCGATCGCTGACCCGCTGTTTACGGCAGCGAGGGAATTCCGGAGGTGTGACGTAGTTCGTTTTTGCCCTTTTTTACGAGTTCAACGACCTAGTGCTCGAGTTCTACCAGGCGTTCGAACGCGATCCGGCTACTTATAATAAAGAAAAATAATCAGCCAAGGTAGAAAGTGTGACTTATGTCACAAAATATGTATGGTCTCACTCTGGTTCCATATTTGTGCGCAAGAACGATAGTCAAACACCAATCGTCATTTTAACTCAGGATGATCTTGATAAATTGATCTGACTGTCTGCAAATAGTCAAGCTTGTTTACCCCTCTCACTCTTAATGTCGCATTTGGAGATAGCTCAGTTGAATGTTAATTCCTTACGAGGACATATGGAACTAATTCAATCAACCATACTCGAGCGCAAATTTCATATTATCTCGTTGAGTGAAACGTGGCTTCATTTGTTTGTATCTGATAACTTGTTACGAGCAGAGGGATATTTCCTCATTCGTAATGGTCGTGAAGGAAAAGAGGGTGGAGGAGTTGCTTGTTTCATACATAAGTCCCTAAGGCAAAAGTATAAATGGCATCACCAAGTCAATATTCAAATTGTTGAGTATCCGGCTCGAAGGACCAAAAATGTTGAGAATCCGTCCGGATGAAGCTTGACTGATCTGTGGATATATTGAAAAAGAATGAGAACTCACTCAAGACAAGAGGAGAATGAACCAGACACATAGATGTTATGTTGAGGAAATGGTTTATTTCTACCTTCCTTCGCAGTATTCAAAATACACTTTTAAATAATAATAGTTTTACAATAATTGAAAATGTAGACCAAAAAAAGGCTTTAATTTAGACAATCGTTCGAAATATAAATTTAGAAAACAAATACAAATTATAAATAAATAAACAAATTGAATTTTGAATCTAAATGTGAGCAGCACACAATTATATTAATTGTGTGCTGAATTTAAACATGAGAAAGCGGTGCATGCAACGTAGTGATAGCTATGCTGCACGACACGCTCAGACTGGTGAGTGCAAAACCATAAATGAAACCGGTATATAATTCTGAATAATAATGTGAGTAGCACACAATTATATTAATTGTGTGCTGAATGCAAACTTGAGATAGCGGTGCGTGCAACGTAGCGAGAGCTGCGCAGCACGACATGCTGATACCATTAAGTGCGAAAATGTTTGTGCGTAACTCACTGCAAACATTCAGCAGTGTATTACAGAGTGGTTGCAATGAATTAATAATGAGACCACTCTCAGTAAATGTTGCAGGAGTGCTTTCCTTATGTGTACTTAGCTACGCAGTCAGGACTGCGTAGCACAATGCAAACAGATATTGAGGCTGTACCAGTGAACCGCGTATAGTCACTGTACTTTCCTAGCAGAATTTCTGGAGGGAAGTACAGTGAATAGACCACACCGGTATAATTGTATTAATTATACCGGCTAAAGCAAGTGAGGAGAGCATGATGCTGCATGTGCTGCAGGGCATGCTACGAGTGAGCCAAAGTGGTGATGCACCGTATTTCTCTCCTCACTGACAGTGAATTTTTACTAAATTATGCCAGTGTACTCTTACCTTGAGCAAATGAGTCCTGGTGTGCAAAGTTGAGCGAGTCCGATGTACCAAAAAGCCGAGAAAACCGTCCGAAAAGTGGAGATGCGTGCTGTTCATGCCGGTGTGTGCGAAAAAGTGCCAAATTCTCAAGATGGCTGCGAGTATGAAAGTTTCGTTGGGCGCTGGAGTCAGTTGAGCGAGATAGCCGGTGAGCGAAACCGAAGTCAAGCGAGAGAGACATCCTCTCGCTCGACGCGGCGTGCCAACGAGGCACATCCTCGGCTTCGCGAAGCCCATGCCTCAGCTATCTTCGACTCAACCGAACAACGCATGCTAGAGCAGCGCAACAGGTAGGCGCACGACGATTATCGATCGCCGTGCGCCAGCTGATTTTCCAACACAAATGCTCCAGAATATTTAATTATCGGAATTACTGGATCTAATGGTAAGAAGCTTCTTTTTGCCTCAGTATACAGACCATCAAGAGGATCAAAGCTAGGGGATTTTTTTTGAAGCTTTATGTAATTTCTCTCACATGTATGAAAATATTATTATAGCAGGAGATCTTAATTGTAATTTAGCTAGTAATGATTATGAATCAATTTATCTACGCCGATAAGCCTTCTCCCTTTCACTACACATTGTTGAATCCGCAACAACTCACCACAACTGGCAACTTCTGATTCCTGGATCGATGTATTCTTAATCGATAGTGAAGAAAAAAAACTATCTTTTGTTAAATCCGAGGTTCCGTTTATAGCTAGACATCATCTATTAGAACTTCATTATGTATTTGCGGTGGAACCTACTATTGAGCATAACATTAGATGGCGAGTCTACAATATGTTTAATGATTGAAGCTTTCTGAATTTTTTATAGAATAGATTTAATTCTTCGGGACTCAGCAATTTTAACTCGAGATTCAGCTCTAATTCGAGTTGTAATTCGGGTATAATACCTTATGATATAAATACGATAGTTGATCTATTGTCTGGGGCATTTCTAGAGTCTCTGAATAAATTTGTGCCATTATGCTATTTCTGTGTTCGTTGTCCTCCGGCACCTTGGCTCACACAAAATTTGAGAGAACGCATGGCTCAGCGAAATTTATTGTATACGCGTGCACGGCGATCTAAAAGCGTACTAGACCTTGCAATCTTTAGGGAGTATAGAAATTAACTTAAATATGACTTAAGACATGCGAAAAGTGAGGACCATCTTCAGAGATTGTCAACCATAACAGATCCGAATAAATTGTGGAAAGAGCTGGCGACTCTTGATTTAGTAAAGTCGTCTTTTGCATCACTACTTCATTTCTTTCAACCAGTAGAGCTTAATTCTTTTTATTCTGCTGTATCCAGCCAATTACCTTTTTCATACGATGAGTTTCGCACGATGAGTTCATTAATTCAACCAGTTCGCCCTTTATTCAACTTTGCTAAAATCACGTCCAACGAAGTACGATTTATTATCTCTACCGACTCTAATTCCAAGTCATATGCGGCTGGTCCAGATGGTATTTCTTTGTTCCTAATAAATAAGTCTATTGAGGTTTTGTGCTCTTTGCTAACAGCTATGTTTAACCATTCTTTGCAGTCATCTAAGTTCCCTCAGTGTTGGAAAAAGGCTTTTCGTCGACCGTTATCTAAAATTAAAATGCCCCTTTCCCCGTCTGATACTAGGCCGATAGCTAACCTTAGTGAACTTTCGAAAGTGCTTAAGCAGATCACTGGCTGGATTGAATAGAACCAAGTTTTTGATCCACGTCAATCGGGATATCGTAGTGGCCACAGTACTCAATCAGCATGACTACGTGTGTGTGACGATATGAGGCGCAATGTGAATGAAAGGCGTATTACCATTCTCATCTTATTTGAGTGTAGTAAGGCATTTGACACTGTACCACACTTACAACTTGTTGCGATTGTTGTTGATTGGATTTTTTTATATTTGACGGGAAGAGCTCAAGCAGTTATTGATGACCATGGGACTTCCTCCTCTTGGTTACCTACTACAGCGGGCGTACCACAAGGTTCCGTCCTAGGTCCTCTTCTTTTTTATTTTTATATTAGTGACATTAGCACTGCACTTCAATACTCACAGCACATTATATTTGCTGACGATACGCAGATATATCTTACAAGGAAGGATAGTTTCGTGTTCCCCTCCGATTTTGATGAAACTCACGTATGTTGTAGAGCATCGAAAACTAAAAGACACGTATTTTTTTTTATCGGCGGAAAAACATTTCTAAGGGGTGAAATCGCCCTTTAAATTTAGGCATGTCGAGGGGTGATTATGCAATTTCACCCAGAAGGCGTCAACCGATTTTAATGAAACAAAAACCAAAATACTCCTCATTGAAGACAATAAAAATTCCACGTGAAGTTGAAGAAAAAAAAACATTTGCAGGGGTGAAACTGCATAATCACCTCTAACTTTGAAGGGCGATTTCATCTCTTAGAAATGTTTTTCCGCCGATAAAAAAAAATACGTGAGTAGTATGTGTACACCTTTGCTCCATCCCACTCCTATCCCCACTCCTTCCCCCACCACGCAGCAACCCCCATCACCGCATTTTTCCACCGCCGCGCTACCCACTCTGCTTGACCAGTGTCGGTAACGTGGAGATGGTAAAGTGAGGTGGTGTGGGTACCTTGGTGAACAAGGAAGAGGAGAGATAAGAGCAGGATGGAGCAAAGGTGTACACATGCTTGGAATAAAATTTTTAACTCACCCTTGTGTTGGCGGCATCTGCGACGACTCTCCAGGGTGTCGGACAGAATATTTATTCCAATATTCCATGGCACACACATATGCACACACACACACACACGCTCTCTCTCTCTCTCTCTCTCTCTCTCTCTCTCTCTCTCTCTCTCTCTCTCTCTCTCTCTCTCTCTCTCTCTCTCTCTCACTCACTCACTCACTCACTCACTCACTCACTCACCCAAAAACCATAGCTACGCGCCCGGGTAATGCGAATTACCGGCACCCATGGAGTGCGGGCACCGTCAGGGGTACGCATGCGTATCCCGATCAGCGTATCATTACCGCGCGTTTCATCGTTCCGATCTAGGTATCCGTCCTCGTCAATTAAATGATCGAGGCTGAATACTGTACAGCTCACCAGCAACACCGGTAACATACTAATCGGCGGCTCGGGGTGAAATAGGTGAAACCAGTCGATGTATATCGATTCCTCGAAATTGACCAGCAACACCTCGCAGCAGCCATCATCACTCACGGCGACGATCTCCCCGCGCATTGCCCTTTGATGCCGCACAACCACACAAGCCGCACCAACGTTTAAGTCCTCAAATTTAAATATACTCCACTCGGCAAGTCCACCAATATACAATGTGTCCAATTCGTCCTCCAACTCGGATAATCCTACGCACATTTTATCCGTCCGCAGACACACTGTATTGTCACTACTATCACATATTACACGACACACAAAAGCTTCGGGTAGTTCGCCATCTACATATCGGGGATACATTTTGAGTTTTATTTATACCTTCGTTGTGCACTGCTAAAGAGAGACTGAATGCTCCGGATGATGCTGGCGGTGATCACAGCATTTGAAGATAACAAACGCCCCTCTGAATCATAACTAGGTGTGCAGCGCTTTGAATGCAATGTCAGCGGTTTTGCACGTGCGTACCGCTTTGCGCTGTGCTTCTCGTGAAGCGAATGCTCTGCACCAACGTTTAAGTCCTCAAATTTAAATATACTCCACTCGGCAAGTCCACCAATATACAATGTGTCCAATTCGTCCTCCAACTCGGATAATCCTACGCACATTTTATCCGTCCACAGACACACTGTATTGTCACTACTATCACATATTACACGACACACAAAAGCTTCGGGTAGTTCGCCATCTACATATCGGGGATACATTTTGAGTTTTATTTATACCTTCGTTGCGCACTGCTAAAGACAGACTGAATGCTCCGGATGATGCTGGCGGTGATCACAGCATTTGAAGATAACAAACGCCCCTCTGAATCATAACTAGGTGTGCAGCGCTTTGAATGCAATGTCAGCGGTTTTGCACGTGCGTACCGCTTTGCGCTGTGCTTCTCGTGAAGCGAATGCTCTGCAGTAAAAGACGCGGAATATGATACCGTGCCGGGAGAGACCTCGATTATAATTTATATATAATTATAAAATAAGAGACACAGTAAACCGATGTATTTGTTTTTAATTAATCAATATTTTATTTAAATCGCTTTACAGATATTTACTGTCGTATGCAACATCCCTGCAAACACGGTAATCTTCGCTCGGAGACTCCTCCGCCGTTAAATTTATTTTTATCACTGTCTGATCGTCGAGAGGCAAAAGCATTGGAAAATTCACGCACTAATCTGTCGTTTTTCATTACATTATCACTAAAGAGATTATTAAATCGCGACATGGTGAAGCCGCACGACATAAGATGTAAAAATACGATGCAAAATTGTCCACACACATGTGACGTATTACTCTGTAGCTGCTTGAGGCCGTACCGATAGAACTTGCAGTCTCTTCGTAGTCGTGCGAGATGTTGCGGTATAACCGGTGGTAGCCCGTAGCTATCAAAGTTCATTCCTTTTCCATGATGGTTAACGTACATGGCGATCCAATGCTCTCCAGGTCCGTCGTGGTTATCCGTGTTAACTACGAGTCCATCCGGTAACGACCATACACGAGGAATTCTGTCAGCCGGGTATACGCCAACAGTTGAAAGTGGTAGATACTGCAGCGAACACATAGTCAATGATTAAATGATGACCGATACGCTTTGAAAGACGTATATATATACTGTACCGGGGCGGAATAGTTAGGCTGCGTCCCTCTCACTTAACGGATTCCTACACGATCCCGCAGGGTTGTAGGGTGGATTTCCAGAATCTATTTATTCTTTATTTTTTATTTTTTTTGTTGTTTTATTTTTTTTATATCTATACAATGCGAGCGATACGACCGAGGAAGGGTCGGGGAGAGAGGAGGAGGAGGATCACGCCGTATCCATCGATGGCGGACTTTGGGATCCGATATTTTACGCAAACCGATATTTTACACCTTTCTCGGTTGGGAGATATAGCTGTCCTGCTCGACGTACATCTACCAGCGGCACGCGGCTATCCATCGTCAGCTATCAGCTGCTTGCAGCAGTCCATCCAGATCATGGGATCCATCTGCCGGACGAAGCTACTTTCTAACATATTTGACTACTTTCATTATCAGTGGCTAATTCAGGCGTTGTCCAGCTAAGGCGCTAGTCGCGGTCATCGTGCGAGGCAGGTTCCCCCAATTAGCCGAGTCTAGCGGGTTAAGTGGGGGTCATAGTTGACGGGCACGCGTGCCGAACGGACCTCGGGGCTTTTTCCCGGTGACCGTTGAGCGAATCAGACCAGCGAGTAGTATATCTTTGTCCCGTTCTGCTCTGCAACATCAAGCAAACGAATCTCTGCCACTCGACACTGTACGGGAAGGAAAAGAAAACAAAGGATATACCATTTCGAAGTACCCTCGAGATTTCCCAGATCACGAGAACATCGCTCCGTCATCGTCCCGGTGAGTTCTTCTCCCTTCTACGGTCTTTTGTTAATATTTATCGTTCTTTCCGTTTATTATTCTGTTCATGGACTTACGTATTCTGAGATCGTGTAACGGATAGAGGCCGGGGAAAAGTGAATGTATTAATTAATTGTTACTATTGTCAACGGAACCGTGCGCGCGTTAAGCCGTTATCCCGGAGTGCTTTAGAATTTGTTAATGAATTGGTGTGGGATTTGAACGGAATAGACCGTGTCACGGATTGTGACTAGATTATAGATTTTGATCGGGATAATTTAACTTGAGTGTCTTTGTGTTTGGACTGGAAAGGTCGTGCGCGTGTTAGTACGTCGTCCCGTTGGGAATTTCGTATTGAAGGGACTTGCACGTTATGGACCGCGTGGCGAAGCCTTCGAATCAATCGGCGTTTCTCGGTTTTACTTTTTGATTCCTAATTTGATTTATTATTTATTTGTTTCTTATTTATTATTCTTCCTTTATTTGTTTATTATTCATTCGTTTCTTATTTATTATTCTTCCTTTATTTGTTTATTATTCATTCGTTTCTTATTTGTTATCCTTTCTTTATTATTGGTTATATTTTATTTGTTATAGTTTATTCGTTATATCTTCTTTGTTATATTTTATTCGTTATATTTTATTTGTCATATTTTATTCATTATATTTTATTCAATCCACGAGGTACCGATCGAGAGTAATACTCTCACATTGATTATTTTAGTACTATTATTATTCTTTAATATTATCAAAGTATCGACGATTATTTATTCGGTATTTGGTATCATACGTATCGCAGAAAATCCCGGTGGTCGGACGTTTACACGGCATATTTTATTCGGAATTGTAATAGCCAGCCGTGGGTCGCTTCGTGTACGTGACCTCTCGACGTCCCGTTGTTTTGGTTTTGTTGGAAAGTATGTGGGATTAGCTCGGGCTAGGCCGTATCGCAGACGGTCAACCATGACTACCAGACGTTGAGAGCGCATAGATAAATTTTATTCAAAATTAGAGGCGAGCGAGACCGTGCTACACGACATAGGCACAGTATGGGAGTGAGTGAGAGCGTGGGATAACTGCTGCCGTTGAAGTAAAGATTAAAATTAAGATACTGGGCTAGATTTGGGAAGATTGTTAATAACGGAGAGATTAATTTTACGGGACATCTTAGTTAAATTCTAAATTGAGGTTTATTGGAGAAATAAAGAAGTTTGTAAGTCCCGTACCTGCTGTTGTCGTTTGAATTATTTACTGCAATTATTTTATTTGTTAATTTATTCTTATTATTCATTTAGTCGCCTACCTTCCTGTTTACCGTTTGACGTATTTATTGATCGTATTTTATTATTTGTCCGCGTTCCTTCATTCTAATGACTTGCTTTAATTACTTGATTGTACTCGTATTCTCCTTTATTTTGACCAATTAGTGACTTGACAGTTCGAACCACCCACTCTGCCTCGAACAGCTGTAGCTGGCCTGGGTTGAGGCTGGTCATCCGACTCGGTATTTTTTCCTTCCGGCGCGAAAGCGCCTGGCGCCCATCTCGAAAGAGAAAACATAAAGGAAGGGAAAAATAACTTGGACCAGTCATAGGTAACGTGGTGCGTTGAGGCCCAAATTTACCGTTACAATACAATACGGTAATTTTTAACGTTCACATATATTTTTATTTATCGTGGGAATTGGGCTCGATCACATAACTAATTAATTGAGACTTCGTGGTGGTTGACAGTGAGGCTTTATTCGGAGAAAACAGTTTCATAAAAAACGTCACTTTTTAATTACGTTCACTCCAATTATGCGTAATGATCTTTTTAATCTCGTAATTCTAGCGATTATTTCTACGATTATTCTCAGTATCCTCGCAGGTTTATTATTCTTTCCGTACAGCAGTATTGCTGTACGCTCGGTACACAGACATCCTGACCCTATCAGTCACTCGCATTGCACTCGCTCTTTGTACAGAGTGAATTAACCCTGTGTACAATTCTTTTTCTTTTACTCTTGTTTCACTCTAACACACTCTATCATTTATATTTTCTTATATGAGATTTGCTTATTCCTAGTTATTAATCCTCTGCATTTAATTCTACCTATCTCTATCCTCTACATTTCCTAATTCTATACTCCACTCTGTATCGGAATACTCGGTATTCTTGGGCTCGAGCTACGGTTACGTACCAACGCTTTGGTATTGTCTCGTTACCCGCACACACACAGCCATACGCGTCAGACTCTCCGTGGACAGAGTGTATTAACTCTGTTTACAATTCTTTATTCTCTCACTCTCGTTCCACTTTCTCTCTTTCCTTCTTTCGCTCACTTGCATGTATAATTTCCGACTATAGGGCTGGTTTAAAAACCACACGATTTGCTTTCCTTCTCTTAATTTCTACTCGCTTAATTCGGTTCTCTTAATACTATCCGCTTAATTTGATTCTTATATTCGACGCATCTATCTTATTTAATTTATAAACTAGTTAAAACTTTGTGATTGGGATTTTCTCCACTATATCACCAGTTCTTATGAAATTCCTAGTAATATCTCACCGAGACTATTGTTTTTCCGCTGTTCTTCCTGACTTACGCACTTGCACTCACTTATTCACGTGTTTTATCACAAAGTGAATCGCAAAAGAATTAGTTCTCAATTTTATACTTTTACTCAGACTGTTTTTTTATTTCTTATCCTTGTGTAGTCGTGCCGAAAAATCAAGAGAGCTCTCCCACTCCGCGCAGGCCTTCTTATAGCCTTCCCCTCGCTCCGCTGAACCCTACGTCATCATTTTACTCTTATTTCGAAATATAACGCATTTCCTGACTTCTGCGGTTCGCCGCTGCCGCGCTCAGCCGTCTTCCCCTCGCCACCCGGCAAGGCCAACCGGTCGCTGACCCGCTGTTTGTGTCAGCAAGGGAATTTCGGAGGTGTGACGTATCTACTTTTTCATGTCCGAGTGCGATGGCCTAGTGCCCGCAAGCCTCGGTACGCCTGTACTCTCTCGGACGCTCAAGTGTTTCTCGAGTCTACTGTCTCTGTTACTCCTTCGTGCTGGGTATCTAACGGCCGTCGACTTGTGTCTCTTATGTTTCGCGGTCTTTTTGTTTCTTTTTCTACCGTGTTATATTTCTACTGCTTACACTATGCTCCTATAATCCTCTTATCATCGTTTGTATCCGCATGGACCTCGCAGTATATATGGTATATGCAAAATGTATTTCACAGCATCGTCGATCGTGTCACGACTACATGATGAAGATTTCTCCTCTTTCTTATTCTCTTCGTCTTCGTCTGCTGACCAAACATCCATGTATGATTCTCCTTTAAATGGGTGCTCGCGAAGCCAATTTTTTATTTGGAAAGCCTGGCGTATTGCACAATGCGAAGATGCTGTATCGCTTATCAAAGCGTGTCTGAAGCATTTTCGCAAAGATTTCGGTATAAATGTGTACGATGGGGCGCCCTCCTCATCCTCCAGGTTGGAAATTTCACGACTCGTGATATCGCAAAGAAATATAGCCTTCTCGTGACTGCGTGTATAGATGCGTCTTGATTTTCGCGAAATTTCACGCAAGTTAGCGTATGCTTGTTTACAGCTCACATCGCCCTCGTACCATTCCAGACCGTGAAAATATTTCGAGAGAAAATTATTCTGGCTTCTCGAATGCTGTGGTAGTTCGGCAAAGTGACACGGCGGTGCGACGATCCAATGAGCAGAGTACGGTCTATCCAGTGCTACCACGGCAATTTCTTTCGGAATAAATTCCGAGTCTTTACCACGTATTCCCTGTATATCCACGACGATATCCATTTTCACGTCTAATCCGTACAGATGCTCGAGTTCGACTTTATTAGTTACTCACAGACACGCTTCTACGTCTCTTAACACGAAATAATTTTATACCGACATCAGCACATTTTTCGCTTATCCGGTAAAATCCACCATTACTTGCCGAGAGGCATCAATTTCAAGGACATTATAATATTCCGCGTAGACTACACAACTTATCGTTGAAGCAAGAGCATCCTCAAATCGTACCTCTATTCTCACACTACCGTGCTTTATTAAATTCCAATGTGTATTGCTGTTCGCCGAAAGATCGGGTGTCAAATCAAAAGCAAACAGACAGTATCCATCGCGATAATTATCGCGATCGATCGAATTACCGTCGTTCAAGAAATGTATTACAGTTCCCGAAAACAACGTTTGAAAAGCATCCACATATAGATGATTTTTCGTGAAATCAGGTTGTAAAGGTTTCGAAGGTATTTGAGTACCATCTACATACAACGAGAGATAATTTATCTTGTAATTTTGGAAATTAAATGGATTCATACTGAACTCGCCGTTAAATGCATTGTTAACGACAAAACCGATAATTATACGCTTCGGCAATTGACCTAACACGATATTATCGATAGTCTCTCCATGAACACCAGAGTGTATTGAAACGGCTTTTACCTCGACTCTCGTAAGAGGATATTTAACCGTAGATTTTGCCAGAGTTCTAGCATGCGAGAGCAGCACACCAGGGGCTATTTTTGTTCTACGAACGAGAAGCGATGCCTCGAGAATCTTTAAGCCGCATTGACCATTCTTTGTATGCCCCACAAGGCAAAATAAATCTCTAGATCGCACCAACCGTAATCGCATCTCGACGCCGTTTAATAGGAATCGCTCCTGATTGAATATATCGCAATGCAGATGACCGAGCAAGTCTACAGTTTTTTCGACATTTAAAAATTGTTTTCTCTTCACAAGATCCGTATTTTCCGATGTTATATCACCCATTTTTCCAGGGGTATCGTCGTACCAGAGAACGCTCGTGAGATGCGAATTTTTTGCTGCTGGACCGTAATTCAAAAGTGTTTCTATGTACGCTCGATAAGCGTAGGCATTATTTGGAGGTGAAACTAATTTTTGATTCAGGTATACATCCACCTGATTAAACATAGAATGCAAGAGATTGCTTACAGGGCCGTCACTTACTTTCGACGATGTGCCCGCGGCAATTTCCGTAGTAGTAGGAGATGTTATTTTCACTCTCAGACTTGGCATAGTATGCGCGAGATCGATATACTCATCACCCTGTCCAGGAATAACAAATTCAATCGGTGAATCATCTGTTAGCGAAGATATTGGTTTGTCATACACCCAATTGGAGCCTTCGATAGTAGTTTGCGTCGGTGGGAGTGAAAATAATTCAAGTTCCGATTTAAGACACTTGCATGAGAGCGCATGTAGAAAAGCCATCTTGTTTCAGCTATCCAAAAATATCTGCAACTGTTCGTTGACGGGTCTTCTTCTTCTGATTGTTCTTATTATTCTTCTTCTTTTTTATTACTTTTCTCTTTATTCCACTTTTATTTTAACCGGAGGTACGTCGTGATTTACGTTCGTTCGATGAATGAGGAGTTCATAAAATTTTGCGCTTTTTATAACCAGAACCCCGGATGAGAGTGTCAATTTTTTCAGAGGCTTTGCGTTTGAGATTACTGCCTGATTCTCGCGCTCTCTCGCGAATAGCATCTTTCACAGCTATAGTTCTATCGAGGATATCACCGGGTACGTTTACACCAGCGCGCAACGCCTCTTTTCCAACTGCTTTAGAGCCCTTCTTCAAAAGTGGTAACACTCGACGAAACAGGCCCCCGAGAAAGCTGCCGACACCGTGTCCTCATTGATTAGGCGTTCCGATATAAACATGGCTAATGCCACTGTACCCGCGACGACCCCATCCGTGCTGCACACTGTCAATATCATCCATAGTGGTGTAATCAATCGTGGGACCTTTTGAAATGTAATGTCACAGTCAACGTTCCCTGCTCGAATGGTATATGATCCCCAAATTCGTCTTGTATATCGATCTCGATAGTGTGTAAATTATTGCACAAGAGAGGTATATATCGTGGCATTGAAAACGATTAAATTTTTATCGAACCATACGGACAGTCATCAGTATCAACGGGAACAACTCATAAGAGGGATGTTTGTACATCGCTTGTAATATAGCTCTCGCAGATATCTGTGTATAGAAACATGCTGCCCGGTATAGCACCAGTGAGAGATGCAGGCCTCGACCCTGTGTATTCGCAATGCGGTTATATCATTACTAACCTACAGGACTCTTCCGAGAATCCTAGTAGCCTCGCGATAGCGGGCGATACGCAAAAGTCGTGGTAGCGTAGATCGTTGCATACGCGTGGCACTTCGACCTGCCCGCTCGGAAGCGATTTAAAGCGCAAATGACCGGCCACGTGAGGTAACTTATTTATACTCTCCAAAAGAGCGTCTATAGAGCGATATACACCAGGTGCTACTTGGTCTCTATCAGCGCGTCTCCGTGTTAAAAGATTTAAACCCGATAAATCATAATCACCATCCTCAAAAGTTACGAGATTTCCTACAGTAGGAACATGTACAAGAGTCATCCGATAAGCAATTTCCACAAGAGAAACAGACCATTCTCCATGCAAGCGTATCTGACGCGGTAGTTTTGTAATAAATTTCGTCGTCGTATTATTCCGAAAATACTGCATACTACTGTTGCTCGGTAGTACGACAAAGAAAGAGTTATCCTTGGAGCTTATATTTATCAGGGACGATGATTCCGAACGGTCTTCCTCTTTGTCCTCTTCTTCTCTTTCGTCTTCTCAGATGACGGAGGCACTCGTACTCGTGATAGTTCTGCCTCGTAGAAAATATCGTCGATAGTCTCGTTATTCAGATCGTGTAAAATATACACGAATGGTTCTCGATTCACTGATATTTGTTGAATCTTGAATAATTCGTTACTCCAACCACGCTTATATCCTTTCACGAAAGCTGTTTTAGCTGTACTGATACGTACCAAGTTACCGACGCTGTATTTAGGCTTATTATGATAATTTTTTTCGCGTTACGCTCGTAACGCCGTGCTAAATTGTCTCGGGCTATAGAGGCATTTTCGAGGGTTACTTCGCTCGGAGGAATACGCGTTCCGCTGTGTCTAGTGTGATTATAATCATATAGTAAATTTTGTAAAACATCGATGTAACGCTTATTTCGCATGTATGTAAAGTAGCGCCACATTCCCTCTTTTATTGTTCGATTAAAGCGTTCGGTAATCGAGGCTTTTATATCAGGGTTACGAGCAGCGCGAAAATCGATATTATTTTTCTTGAGAATTCGCTGAAACGGAGCGCCGATAAATTCTTTGCCTCGATCAGTTTGCAATTGCTGCGGGCGACGATTGTTACTGCGTGCGAGTATGCGTGTGAGACCGTGGGCCACGTTTGCGCTCGTTTTGTCACGCAAAGCCTCGACCCACGCGTATTTGCTCAACACATCGATAACAACAAGCAGATACGCGTACCCATCGTTGTACGTAGCTATCGAGCGAAGATCACCTAAATCAGCCTCCCATACATCGTCTATATTACTCACGCTGTACGTACGCCGGGGAAATCGTCGTCGCACGAGGCGATGCATGTTATATGAATCCTGTGTCTCGAGCCATGGTAAAACATTTTTTCGCGCTACTCTTCGATCCACCTGGGCCAAATTTTTTGCTCGAGAATAGGAAGCAGGATGAGCGGTGTCATAATAAATTTTTTGAAGAATTTTCATAATTTTAGCGATGACCAGTTAAATGGATTCTTTTTCTTTTTCTTTTCTAACTGTGTGGGGGGTCGATATTGTGCTTGTGCGATGTTTTGCAATTGTTCGTCCTCTTCTTCATTCCCCTCCTGACCCTCTATGATGTCGTTTTCAGCCGTGAGCATTAAATCTCTGTTTGAGTGTGCGGTCTCGGCCTCGTTGTTGTTGTTGTTGCTACTGTTGCTGATGTTGCTGCTGCTACTATCGTTATCGCGCGGTAAGATAAGACGCCGCTGTGGTGTCGAGGATGATGTAGGTGTAGGCTCGTGTAGTAACTCGGGATTGCCGATAAATTCGCGTGGCATCTGTATCGTTCGCAGGAGTTTGGCAAAGTGAGATCGTCCGATGGGTTTCTCGCGTTTTCTAGCTCGCATAGCATCGTTAACAAGATCAACGATATTGGAATTTGCAATTCTTCTGCCGTCTATGGAAACAACACCGTTACGATCCCATGTCATTTTTTTACCAGCGGCACTGCGATGCAAATTGCGAAGCAACAATATTGCTTTAGATTTAAAATTTTTTGGTACGCTATCGATAATAAGTGTGTCATTGAGTCGAGATTTAACTTTGTTCATTAAAACGTCGTCGGATTTATTCTCGTGACTATCGAGTATTGCTATTTTTCGTTTTGATGAAATATTCGGTACTGCATTATCGTACTCGACCATGTGAAGATAACGCTGTAAAACCTGCTGGTACGCTATCCATTTCTCTCTTTCGCTCGTGTACGAGTGAGAGTTTAGAATTTCACTCAGCTCAGAGTCGAGGCGCGATAATGGCGTACCGGTAGTCTGTGCGGAAGGCAACGGGTCTGCACTAGTAGTAGTAGTAGTAGTAGCAGCAGTAGTGGCGAGTCCAGCGAGACGATGTATGTTATCATGAGGAATAAGTACCATCTTTCTGGCATATTCCATGTCTCGTGTAGTCCAAGACAGGCACACGAAGCAACTTGAGAAATCCGACACAGTGCTCGACGATGATCTTCCTCTTACCGCTCCAATTTCCCCTTTTGGCGGCTAGTCGTCGAAGAATTGTCGCGTGCCTCCGAAGATGATTCTTTTCCACGTTGTTCAGACTCACTTTTCTCTGTAAAATGTTTAGAGCATACTCGCATATACAGCGTACGAGCGTTACATCTGCTTTGCGCAAAATTGCACGTCGTTGCTCTTGCTTCAGATAACACAGCGCTTGCAATATAATTATTTGCTTTTTATCGAGAGGTCCGCACAACGCCATTACAAGCGCATTACTGGTACATGCGCGACGCATCGCGAAATTTATTGCTTTTTGAGGCACGTAAACGTAATGTTATTGGTCATCGGGAAATATACAGGCGCGAAATCGACAATTATCAAGCGTCGATTGTTTCAAGTCGAATAATAGATAGTCGTGCGGTGCGGCTGTTGCATCGAAATATACCTCCTGCAAAAATTGCGGATTCTCGGGACATACCTGACGGGCTAGGTGCTGAATTTGCGCGCGATCTCGCGGATTTTTAAAGACAACGATATAATTAGCGTTTAAGGAGATATCGCGCGGCCCGTGACCCTGATGGTAGAGATTTTGCGTGATGAAAATGACACTAAGATTTTTATGATGGCTACCCTTGGTGAAAAGATCGACCACAGTATTGTTAGATGCCTCGCGCATTAGATCGTCAGTGACCACAAGTTTAGGTCTTGTATCATTCGAGTAGTCTACTGCTTGCGCTAAACCCTCGCGAAATTCGATTTTATCACCGTACTCTGAATACCCGGATTGCCACTCTGAGTAATAAAAAAGTATACGCTCGAACGGGATATCCGTCATTTTGCGCATTTATTTAAAGAATTTTTCAACAAAATATGTTTTACCACGGCCCGTAGGACCGTTCATCACGGCTGTACGTGTATGTTTCCAACGTGTATCCATATCGATGAGTGTCTATCAAAACCAATCAGCTGACTTTTAAATAAGCTTTTACCGCGGCAGCGGCAGCGGCGGCCCCGCATCATCAGCTATTTTCGCGGCCTTGACGAGTTGATAAGGCGCGGCGCGACTATACTAGCTGAGGCGCGTGCCCGCGGTATACGCTGATGTTTACTCCGTATGTAAATTATAATATATAACGACAGTTTTTAATTTCTCACAAATAAAGCAATATTTTTATTTCACTATGCATACATCTCGATATGCAAATTTTACGAATCATCACATTGTAACCCACCAATTTTACATCCACGGATGTAGCACGAGAAAGTCAGAACAAAAAGGAGCGGTAGAGAGATAGCAGCTACTGCTACGAATAGCAGCACAAAAAGAACGAGCCGACAACGGTTTTATACATAATAGTAAATCAATATTTTTTTTTTTAATGTATTGTACACAGTAAATATAATACATGAATTTAGACAAAAAGATTATTTTAAAATATCGCGAATTCAACCGTAAAACTATATACTTTTTTGCGTTATACAAATTAGCGTATTTCACAATAGCCGTACGGTACAGTAGAGTACATCCCGTGCCGCTTTCGCTTCGTGTTAACAGGTTCGCATGATTTCGTTTCTTTACGCGTTACTACATGATGAAATTCCGTACGTCGAATAGCGTCGAATTTTAAAATAATAGGTACGCTCCTTGCTCCTGTCACGAAAGATCGTAATGCGTTATAATTTACGTGTCGGCTATTCGCAAAGTTTAGCGTGATACCCTTTACTTTACATTTTTCAATAATCGTACCGTCGGGTTTACGAACAAGGTATGCGTAAAATTTTGGTCCTCCCGAAACGAACGAAGTTATATAACTACCAGGCCAGTATTCGCTTAATTCCTCCGAAAGATCTCCTAGAAATTGACCGATTGGCGGCTCATACTCGTTACCACCGAGGCGGCTCACGTAAATACAGGAGTCCGTATTGCAGTACAATATTCGTCGCCCGAGCCCCTCAAGATAACTGTATAATTTTAGGCGTGCCTGTGCCGTCGTGTATGCTGCAATCACGGCATTTGATGTCGGGGATGGTTGGATAGCATTGCGGTTGCTCACATAGTTTACATACATAATCTTGTGATTAACCGGTAGTATCCCCGTCACCTCAATCTCCGGACTCGTTAGTAAATTCATTAGCTCCGCGCGCGTGAAAACGATAACGGTTTTCGTGAGATTCTCTCGTTGACCAAACTTTTCCCAGAATGAATTAAGAGCCAATTTTGCGAGTGAACGTAAACCCGGATTTGGCTGCAAAGCACTTCGCTTGAGATATACACCCTCAGACTCCTTGTACAATGCTATAAAACGCTCTATTGCTTCCTCGTCATCGTTACACTTTGTTGGCGGTCCACTAGCCTCCTGTTTAATTTTTAGGAATGTATCGATGTACTCGGCAAAATGACCGCCTCGTCGCGTTGTCGAGTCACACTGCGTAACAACGTATTGCCTAATTTCATAGATACACGTCACCTCATATCCGAGCGACACAGCTTTTCTCAGTTCGTCCACGACCCAAGTGCCGTCAAACCCTCACTCAGTCGTGTCATCGTGTGTACAAACCTCGGATGTGTCCATATCTGTAAAGCACGTTCTACACAGGGGGAACAGTAGTTTCCCATGCATGCGAACAGGCAGTACGGGTATATACAAATCCCGCGGTGCCACCACGGTACACTTCACGAGACCCTCGACGACACTTACAAGGAAAGGTACTTTGGTGCCCCCCCCCCGATTTTAATGCAACTCACGTATGTTGTAGAGCATCGAAAACTAAAAGACACGTATTTTTTTTTATCGGCGGAAAAACATTTTTAAGGGGTGAAATCGCCCTTCAAAAATAGCAAGTCGAGGGGTCGTTTTGCAGTTTCACTCAGAAGGCGTCAACCGATTTTAATAAAAACAAAAACCAAAATACTCCTCATTGAAGACAATCAAAATTCCACGCTAAGTTGAAGAAAAAAATTTATTTGCAGGGGTGAACAACCCCCTGATTTTTCAAATTTCCAGCCTACACAAAAAACTAATCGACCAAATTAAACAGAACATGTACCATTTGGAAGGGCAAGTTAAAATAAAGTTGACGTATTTTTGCACATTCACAGGAAAATGAGTTTACGGGGGTAAACTACCCCTTATCCATTAGTACGTATATTCGTGCATACATTTTTGTTTCTCGTTATTTAAATGTCCGAATTGATTCAAAACATTCCTGTTAGCCGAAGTCAAGGGGGGGAACTTCGCATGATGCTTTATTTATTATTAAGGGGGTGACCGGCTGGTACTTACAAGTAGAATGGTCCATTCACGAGTTTCGCGTTATTTACTGAAAAAAATAGCTTGTTCAAATACAGAATATTGGGGAATGTTGCTGGGGTTGAGTGGTTGTATGGCATATATGTATGGTTGTATTTCGAAACAGCGGCAATCAGCTGAGGACATAGGCGAGAAATAACAAATACCCGGTTTCGGCATGCGCATTTACTCGACTGTCGTCCTTTTCGCGTCCCATGTTAACGCTCTCCCCACTCTCCATTCTCTCACATTTATTCTTACCACCTTGCGCATCTACATACACCACAGTATATATTATAATGTATCATTCCTTTTACAATTCATCAACGTGCAATGTGCACGTCATAATTAGCAGCATTCATGGTTCGTAAGTCGTGCAGAAATGATACTCTTCAAAAAAATGTTGCAAGCATAAAGACTTCTTGCACCATGAGCATCTGATGATGGCCACATTATTACAACCTAGTACTTCACAGTGTGCTTGAGACGATTGACCGAAACCAAAACTCACTGGATTGTCGAATTCGTTTGGCTTATCGGTTATATAATTACTTTTGAACCATGCATATTTGAAAAGATTTATATATCTGGGTGATGAAAGTTGATTGTGTGCGAGAGATTGCAGTTTGATTATGTTGTTTCTCAAGTGCAAATTAATATCAGAATTAAGTAATAATACACTGTCGGAAAAATGTCGTACAACGGGGGTAGTTTACCCCCGTAAACTCATTTTCCTGTGAATGTGCAAAAATACGTCAACTTTATTTTAACTTGCCCTTCCAAATGGTACATGTTCTGTTTAATTTGGTTGATTAGTTTTTTGTGTAGGGTGGACATTTGAAAAATCAGAGGGTTGTTCACCCCTGAAAATGAATTTTTTTCTTCAACTTAGCGTGGAATTTTGATTGTCTGCAATGAGGAGTATTTTGGTTTTTGTTTTATTAAAATCGGTTGACGCCTTCTGAGTGAAACTGCAAAATCACCCCTCGACATGCTATTTTTGAAGGGCGATTTCACCCCTTAAAAATGTTTTTCCGCCGATAAAAAAAAATACGTGTCTTTTAGTTTTCGATGCTCTACAACATACGTGAGTTGCATTAAAATCGGAGGGGGCACCGAAGTACCTTTCCTTGTTAGATCGTTTTCAAGTACTACGAGTTCTCGACACTCGTCGCCTACTTACAATTTCGGGTGTCCAACGGGATATTTTCCATTCTTACACACCCATGGATACAGCGAACAAACATCCACATAGCGTATCTGCTCCCTATTCGCGACGTCGTACAAGCTTACAATATTTTCCGTTCGGCCGCCAAAGAATGCGTCGCGTGGTTCGAGAGGCGCCTGCTTAACCATGGCGTGATTTTTCACGTATATCGACATTTCCTCGTTATTTTCGAGTAATCTGTCAAAATCGCATTCCCATATTTCGGTTAGAGTGTACCCTTTCGATCTGATTCGCCCGGAAATAAGAACGGTACGCTCGTATCGCTCATCCATTGTAACGCCGAATTTAATTCGAGTATCTCTATTCACGCGACAACATCGCGGACAACCATGCCAAGAGCAGCCGTGAAATTGAAGAACGTGATGGACCCCCGCATCCACGTAGTATCCGTCGACAGCCGGTAGGCCGGTCGGAGAGGGATACTCTCTCGTGCGTCTAGCATGCGCGATAACGCAGTTGCGCTCACGCTCGAGCTATACGAGCCATAGGACGGCCTTGCGCGATTGCTTATCGCACCAGCGATACCCCTCTTGTGGTAACACCGCAATGCGATCTTTCTGTAGAAAATTCTTTCGAAATACTCTCATACATGCTGATGCTATCGTGCATGCTTCTGTAAAGGCGCACACGCTCCCACAACGTATAAGTAACTCTCGAAAAGCTAAACACGCTCGCCTCAAAACCGTAACATCCGTACGACAATATTGCACAAATTGCGTCGCAAAATCAAATTTATAATCTACGCGACTCGATTCTTCCTCATACCATTTTAAAAAGCGCTCGCGATCCGCTGAGAACTTGGTATCGGGTGAGTAAAAATGCAAAGCCGGCAGAGGACCTGAGTAATTCTGATATTCCGGTGTGTTGAATAAATGGGGAAATGTACCTTTTGCTACCTCATCAGCGAAACCAAAGGCCTTAGGGAAAGCGCTAAGAGCCATGGGTAAATAGTTTAGACTATCGAGAAAAACAACATCGCCAATTTTCATCGAGACAATCTTCGTACCATTCATAATCAGAGAGGGCAGCTGTGTTTTTTGCACCTCGATTAAATACCGTAGAATAAATTGTGCGTCGAAACCTCTAGCATTACGGGCGATGCAGAAGGTCTTTTTTAATTTTTGCGATAATGCCAATTTTACGAGCTTCCCAACAGGATCATCGATAAACACGAATTCACGTTTACCACAGTCAGCGCAATCGATCTCTATATCTGTGATATCCAGACATGCCATACAGACGCATTGTGCAACACATAAATTCGGCTCGTGAATTCGTGTCGATTTATCATCATGCTATTGCTCGTGTTGTTGCATCTCAAAATCATAAAATAAAAATCTCGTGGAAGACTTGTCTTTTTTCTTCTCCTTTTGCGCCTCTGGTTTCTTAAGAGGTACTATAAAATACGCATGCGTAGACGGTCGCGTTTGTTTGCATGTAATACAAAACAATATACCACATACATGCATCTTTTTATCTGTGGTTTTAATCATACGCGAGCAGCCTCTACAGATTTTCAATGCGTTACAGACGCGGTACCGTCTATATTTACGAGACGTGATACCCGTGGAGCCCTCGTGATGAACGAGGCAAAAAGCACCAAAGGACGAACGATTACAGTCGGCGCAATACACAGGCTGAGAGTCTCTATGGCCGTTGCAATAAGTGGATTTACATCGAGCACATTGATAGCTACATCGATGCTCGAGTACTCAAATATACTTGGAATTACATTGTGTGCAGAACCCTCGACTACCTAGCGCACCGGCGAGATTTAATATCGGTATATAGTGATGAGAACGCTCGTAATAGAGAATAAAGAGTGTATGATCAATTTTACCTGTTGCGGTGAGTACGTATTTTCGCCCATCGTACAGAGCTGGAACGCGTTTTCCGATGGTGAGAAATTCATAAACAACAATCGATATACCCTCGTGAACCAAGTACTTCTGAAAGAGCTGAATTTCGCGGGCACCACACCCTCTAGACGGTGTCGTTACCCCTGCATTACGCGTGAGCTCTATCGCTGCTGTATATTGCGCACCTCGAAGCCCGTTCCGAATTTGACACCATCGTTTGTGTAGCTTGCCCGCACGTAATTGACCAAGTTCTGCATGCGCTCGGGCAGTGACAAGGGATCGTTGTAGACACAAATTATAAGCCTAGTGCCCGCACCAGATCCTTCGACGCCTCGTACTATACATGTCGTCATTCTACATGTACCAGCGTCTATTCAAAATTCGCGCGCGCTCTGAGTTACACTATAAATTAGTCGCCATATATCGTCGGGAACGATGTCACGAGCTGGTCGAAATGATAACCATACAGGTCCTTGCGCGAAAGACGGTACGCTCAGAGTCATACCCACATAATCATGTCCTTCGCACGATTCTGTAAGGCGTGTGAGAACATCTCGTACACCTCCCTCGAACCATGTCAGATTATCGATACCGTCCGGTGGCTGACGAAAATAAAAATCTGTCTCTTGACCCTGCATCCTAAAGCGTGAAAAATAGCGTCTCTGCTCATTGTCGATACCGAAACGTTTACCAGGAGGCAAAATATCACCACCCCATGCATCAGTCCTTCCATCACCAGTCTGTCCACCTGCAAGCATAATTAAACCATTTATTAGAATTTTTATTTCATTTCATAAAAATTTTTGTTTGTTGCTAGCTATATACTATGTATATAATTCGTGTAACGTAAGAATTACAAACTTATATTTGCTTCTAGTCCTCGAATCCGTCGACTGCACTCGGGAACCGCCGACGCATTTCGTAAACCAACTCGATTGTCGGCGGTCTCGGCACAGTGAATCGTGCAAAGCGAAAAACGTTTGGGTCCGTCTCGTACCCTGTTTTTTCATTTTACTATTGTTACCCGCGTAATTTTTTTATTTTTGTCAGCGTAGTTGTATTATTAAAAGCTTACCTGAATATACAGGGTCCTCCTCCTCTTCCTCCTCCTCCTCCTCCTCCTCCTCCTCCTCTTCTTCTTCTTCTTCTTCTTCCTCGTTGTCTGTATTGCCGTTGGTATCATCGTTTGAACTGTATTGTCGCGATGGGCCTGCGACGGCTTCATCTGGTTCTCTCGAGGGGCCTGCCATGAAAAGACCGTTTGTAGGTTTATAGCCGCAGAATGGTTGGGTAAAATTTATCCAACGATTCTTTGCGGAGCTGTCGCCATCGTTGTCCTTGCTATGATCATATGAATCGGTTCTACCCTCCTCATCGAAATCATAGGTGTCGGATCCCATTTCTTTGTCTTCATACCGTCGAACTATATAAAAATCTTATGAAATAAAGGAAATAAAATAAAATAATCAGCGCTGTATATTACTTACGTCTTTCATTGAGTATGGGTTGCAGAGCAGGCTCATTCAGCCAACCGCGTCGACGAATAACATGCACCACCGAATCAATAATTATTTGATTATCAAACAATCCAATATTATACACGTCAAGTAAATCGCGCTGATGAAACTCGCACAGCATACCGCGAATTTTACGAACAACCGCCTGTGTCGGAAGTTCCCATAGGGTGATCTGTAAATTTCTTCTCCCCCGCCGCGAACGCAACGACAGTCTACGCTTCAATATAAACTCTATCTATTTTCTTATTAATGAGCGCTTTACCACTCTGACCATGATTGTGCTGTTAGAGTAGTAGTAGTAGTAGTAACCACAGTAAATCAGACAATTAACTAGAGAATTTTCAAAGCGGCTCACTTTTATATATATTCCTTTAACAAGCTCTTTCTCTCTTTCTCTCTCTCTCTCTCTCTCTCTCTCTCTCTCTCTCTCTCTGCATATACTGCAGCGATGTAATGAATGCGACTAACCAAGAAGATGGCCGCACGCGATCACTTTACAAAAGCAGGACCTAGGGAAATATTTAGCGATGGTGATGTACTTAGTTATCGAGTTTCGCTGATGAAAGTCATATTGTTTTCATCTAATTTCAAGGCACTCGGCCATGAGGAAAATCATCAAATTTCGTCGACGAATATTATTTAGTTTTCATGACACATATTATCTGTATGTCGAGGTGTGCATGTGCACATAAGTGTGCGAGAGTATGCAAGAGTTTTGGGATATATTTGCTACTGCTGCTGTTACTAGGCTGTTGAGGAGAATGCGACAAATATCAAAGTATATTGGCTAGCAATTTTCAGTCGTATGATTTGCAGTATCAAAAGAAGAGGCGATGCAGCTAGATGGTGGGGGAAATCTGTATAAAACGGAGTATGAACACCACCGACGATTCATTCAAAAAGTTACAGTCTACAGGAAAGCAATAAAAATGGCAAATAACGGTGCTACGTCGCACGCGATATCGCCATATATACCGAACCCCGTTATGTACGGTTTAAATAAATCATTTGGTAAAATAATCATAGCCGGGCTCGAGTTGAACTCTACGTGTACTCTTACACCAGCGGTGAATCTATTGTCGAATACTTTTACCGGAATTACACTCAGTGCGGACGAGTGGCGAGTGTTTAAAAGTGATTTTTCTCGCGTACAACAATAGTTCGAAACTCGTAGGATTGATGCCGAGAAAATGTGTAATACCCGCATAGAGCACACAACGCATTACACACTTTTAACCTCGTGTTACCAGCACAGAGCTGTGTCATTTGGTAAAATAAGTGGTAGCGCTGATGAAGAATACGAGAATCAAAAGGCATCTGGAGAATCGAAACAGAAACGCTTCCGAAAATACTCTCCAAACATTGTTCTTCTGCGGCCTACGTTTGATATGCTCGTCGAAATAAGTAGAAGAATTGATATTCATATGCAGGCTCTAGAGAGCAAAAGTGAAACGATTCAACGGTGTATGAACGAGGTGGTATCATATGTCCGTGAAAAGATAGTTGTCAGTGAAATGCCTCGTGCAGCAGCGTATGAGATCATCGGTTCCAAGGAATTCTTAGAAGAAGCGCTCGACCACATCGCGATCTTGCTAACGCCGGAGGATACGGAGTTTATGAAAATTATTTTGTCCGAAATAATTGTTCTGTTTCGTGGTCATATCGCTGATCATGTATCGGGTGTTGCGTTGCGAACGCAATAATTCTCCGTATGTGCAGCTATTTGTGATAAAGACACTGGTGTAAATAATTGTATACCAGGTGTATGCATAAGTTTTTTCCGGTTTAACTAAGAGATGGCGCCAGCGAAAAGTACGCAGCGTATTAATTTGACACATACGTCATTTTGTTCGTCTGACATTAAACTACAAACACACACAAGTTGAGTCCGCCAAAAACTAGCGTCTTTGTTTTATCGTTCAGTGATCATGTCGAGTTTTGTGCCTGAAAAAGAACATTTGCGGCACGCATTGCTTTTCTTATTTAATCAAAAGAAAAAGGCTGCTGAAAGTCAACGTTTGCTGGTAGAAACATATAGTGAACACGCTCCATCGATTAGAACATGTGAGACATGGTTTCGACAATTTAAAAGTGGTGATTTCAATGTGAAAGTCAGTGAGCGCTCTGGTAGACCACAAATATGCGAAGACGAGCAATTGCAGGAATTATTGGATGATGACCCAACTCAAACTCAACGGCAATTAGCAGAAGCATTACATGTGTCACAAGAAACAATCAGCAGACGTTTACGAGTAATGGGGAAGATCAATAAACTCGGTAAATGGGTCCCACACGATTTGAATGAACGTCAAATAGAAAATCGCAAAGTCACTTGTGAAGTGCTGCTTCAACGCCACGAAAGGAAATCATTTTTGCATCGAATTGTGACGGGTGACGAAAAATGGATTTATTTTGAAAACCCGAAGCGGAAAAAATCGTGGCTTTCACCTGGCAAAGCCGGTCCTTCAACACCAAGGCTAAATCGCTTCGGCAAGAAGACCATGCTCTGTGTCTGGTGGGACCAGAGCGGTATTGTGTATTATGAACTCTTGAAGCCCAGCGAAACCGTTCATACACAACGCTATCGCCAACAAATTATTAATTTAAACCACGCATTAATCGAAAGACGACCGGAATGGGCCAGAAGACATGGCAAAGTGATTTTGTTACACGACAATGCGCCGTCTCACACAGCAAAAGCAGTGAAAGACACCTTGAAATCGCTTGGATGGGACATCCTTCCGCACCCGCCGTATTCGCCAGACCTGGCGCCATCTGACTATCACCTCTTCGCATCAATGGGGCACGCGCTCCCAGAGCAGCACTTCAGCAATTTCGAGGAAGTTGGAAAATGGCTCGACGAATGGTTTGCCGCAAAAGACAAGCAGTTTTTCTGGCATGGTATTCGTGAGTTACCTGAAAGATGGGCGAAATGTGTAGAAGCCGATGACCAATATTTTGAATAAAACAAAAATTAATTTCCCTTGAAAATTCACTGGTCTCACCAATTCATCCGGAGCCTCTAGCAAGTATGCTGCCGGCTCTTGTCATGGAGTTTTCCATATACGGACTCGAACGCATGCATGTTGCAGGTATTGAGCAGCTCGTCGAAGAAGCGTGCGGTAAAGATAACTTGATCGCTGTCATGATGCGACCTCTTGCCGGCGATAGCGTTCCGCGGGTTCGATTATCGAACGGTGAACGCGCGGACGTGGCGGCGGTTATTATAGAAGCCCTCGGTGATGAGATAGATATCGGCTACGATATCGATGCCGTGGACGAGGGCTTTGACGAGGACATAGTAATGAATTAAAGTCACGACGCTGTGCGTGTGTATGTGTGTGTGTGTGTGCGTGTGTGAGAGAGTACATTCGAGAGACAGGAGTTTAAAATCGCTTTGGCAGAGGGTAGATGCCTACAACAGCTGCGGTGGTGAGTACATAATTTTATTCATTTTTCCAAGTATGTGTACACCTTTGCTCTATCCTGCTCTAATCTCTACTCTTCCTTGTTTACCAAGGTACCCACACCACCTCACTTTACCATCTCCACGTTACCGACACTGGTCAAGCAAAGTGGGTAACGCGGCGGTGGAAAAGTGCGGTGGTGGGGGTAGCCGCGTGGTGGGGGAAGGAGTGGGGATAGGAGTGGGATGGAGCAAAGGTATACACATACTACTTACGTGTCTTTTAGTTTTTGATTCTCTACAAAATACGTGAGTTTCATCAAAATCGGAGTGGGACACCAAACTATCCTTCCTTGTTAGTTGCCTCCCGTCTCAAATAAATGAAGGAATAAGTTTAATTACCGAGGACGTTGAAGCCATTGTCAACTTTGCAATTTCAAATGGTCTAAAGTTAATTAAACATCGCTAAATCAAAAGTTCTTATATTCGGTAGCAATGCGTATACACGTGAATTCGATTTTTTAATGTTACCACCGGTTTCTTAAAATGGGGTGAATATTCCGTTCGTTAGTGAAGCTAGCAACTTAGGAGTGATCATGCACTGTAATTTATCTTAGAAATCTCATGTTTTGCATATCTCACAAAAAGTCCACTTTGCTGTTTATAGGTTAAAATTTCGTCGCATGGCTCTTTCTCAAGAATTAAGATCATCATTAATAATTTCCTCAATTTTTCCGCTATTAGACTACTGCTGCTTAGTTTATCACAATCTGACTGAGGAATTGAATTAAAAATTAGAACGTTTCATTAATTACTGTATACGTTTTGTTTTCGATCGTCGATGCGATACTCATATCACTCCGTACAGCGCAACTTGGCTGGCTTACAGTTAAATCGCGACGTCTGTATGTTCTTGGTATTTCAATGTATAACATTATGCATCAGAAAGCACTATCATATTTATTGGCTCTGTTCAGTCACCAGAGGGATACTCTTGAACGTCAGTTAAGGGGACCGCGATCAACTTTTTCTGTGCCAGGAAAGTATATAATGATAGTTATAAATATTTAAATATTTTATGTATAAGATAGTGCAATTCAAGTGCTGATACCTTCTGCACACGACAATAAAGGACAATAAAGGTATAAAAATTACGAGTATTAAGTTTTATTCGATCTATTCATGTATTTACATTTATTTTATTTATTTTTATATTATTCCAGGCTGCACGAGAACAATAAGAAGGTGCTGTCGATCGTGAAAATACTGTCTAAATAGTTCGAATAAACCTTAATACTCGTAATTTTTATTCCTGTATTGTCCTTCATTGTCGTGTGCAGAAGGTATCACTATTTAAAATGCACTACCTTATATATAAAATATTTTTTAATTTATAAACTATCATACAATTTCCTGTCAAGCTGGACCTCGAGAACAGTCTGACGGAGCACCTAGAGGACGAGGAACACTGTCCGGCCAAGCTAACAAAGTCAGCACCGGGATGACCTGGTCAGTAAAGTCGCAGGTCATCCCGGTCGTCTAGTTTAAACCCTCCGCGAAACCGGCGACGTTATCATCACCGGTGCAAATCTCTCGAGCTAGCTGAAAATTATTATTTATTCATTTATTTAGGGCCCCCACCGGTCACTCCCAATTAATGTTTTATAAGCTACGATCCTGTTAGAACGCTATATATATGGTTTTTCGCTATCAGCGTCCTCCTACGGCGTACCGAACATTCGTTCATTCCTGTCGGTCAAAAGTAATTTGAGAGTTTGAGACTTCGAGACTTCGATAGTCACCCGACATGATTGAAACCGAATATGCTGAATGCAGATGCTTTGCATGTAAGAAAGAAATAAAAAACGTAGTTCCACAATGCAGGAAGTGCATAAAGAGTTTCTTCCACCCGGGATGTGCAAGTAAACATGAGACTTATAAAGACAGCGAAGTAGTGGAATGCGAAGGTCCATTTCAGGAAATTCCCCTTGGAGCAGAAAAAACAGAGCGGAGGAGGACACTTGTGCCGGGGAGTGGTAAAGAAAGACTGGGATTGACAGGATCCATAGGAACAGCAGACACTACATCACGAAGCAACAGCGGCAGCAGGATATCGAACATGGATGTAAAGATTGACTGGTTGGTGAATGCAGTGAAAGAAATAAAGAAGGAGGTTGCATGTAAGAATGAAATCAAAATGATGATATGGCAAATAATCCGGGAGGAGTTGGGGACCTTCAAACAGGAACTAGAAAAGATGAAACAAACATTTCAAGCGGGTAACATGGAAGTAGTGGGGAGTAGACAAAAAAGTTATAGTGAGATGGTAAAAGAAAAGAAAGAAAGTATATTGATTGTTAAGCCGAAGAAAACGCAGGAGAGTGAAACAACCACGCAAATAGTAAAAGAAAAAGTAGATATAAAAAATTTAGCTGTAGTATAACAAAACTCAGGAAAGGAGGTAAAGGATCAGTAATACTTGGGTGCGAGAGTGTGAGAGAGATCAAGCAGCTGAGAGACACAGTAAATTATTAATATTGATGAAGATGAAATGGAACAAGAAGATGACAACTTAATAGACACGATCAAGAAGCAGAACAATATTGATAGGAAAGAAGAAGGATTTCACATAAAAGTGGTGAAGAGGATGACAAAACCTAAAACTAGAAGAAATGACAAAGAAAAAGGCTCGGTAATACTCAAGGTAGATGAAGAAACATGAATTAATGCTAAGAAGAGGAAAAATAAATATTGGATACAAAAAATGTATGGTATTTAACCATTACAGTGTGAGAAGATGCTTTAATAAATGCTGGGGTTATTGCCATATTGCCCAAAAATGTACACGACAGGAAACTTGTCATAAGTGTGCAGGGAATCACAAATCTAATGAATGCACGATAACAAAAAATAAATGTATAAATTGTGTGTACAAAAATAAGACGTATAACCTGAAGATAAATGATGGACATGACGCTCTGAGTATGGAGTGTCGAACATACGTCAGAGCAATAGCGGAGGAAAATAAAAGAACAAACTGGAATTCCAACAAATTGCAACTACGGAAAGAGGCAATTATATACACAAACGCCCAGAGTGTGATGAGACATCAGGAGGAAATCCATGAACAGATTATCAAGCGGATGAACTCAGCCATACTGGCGCTGTCAGAGACTAGGCTAATATCAGATATTGAAGACAATGAGGTCAACGTGCCAGGTTATGGTATCGCTAGATGTGATTCGGAAAATGGAAACACAGCGGGAGTTATGTTATATATAAGAAACGATATTAAATATGAAGTGATATTAAGGGAAAAGATAATGTCTAACTGTTGGTGTATAGCGATAGAAGTGAGAGATAATGTATTCAGAGGTGTGGTGTTACGTCCCCAAAAATGCAACCCGCTTGACGTCACTACATGGCTCAAGATAAGGGAGCGGGGAAACGGGCTCCTTGCTCGTTTGAGATAAGAAGTAAAACTCCCTCCAGTACATCGGGTGCGTGGGAGATTGCAGGGCCTAGCCAACCAGCACCAGAATCTTGCCCTCTCCAACCCCTATCATCATATAAGATAAGAAATATTGTAAGGGCAGACTCCTTGTAAGGCACCAAGAGTGTGGGAGACGGGGAGTTCCTAGCCAATTGGGCCAGAGGAACTCGCCCTCTCCAACCCCTGGGTATAGCGCTGGAAGAAGTATTGACACAGTATAAAAAGGCCGAAATGTGGCTCTTTTGGACAGTTCTCTTCGATCTTCAAAATACATTGAATCCTTCTAGCCGGTGTAAATCAATAGTGAGTAAGGAGAAATCCTTGGTTGTTTTTAGTGATTACCATCAAATCCTAAATTCAAAGAGTAACGTGGCCCACCGCGGACTCTCACATTCCATTCCCAATCTCTAACCTCGGGGAGTAACGCGGACCACTGCGGATTCACCATTCCCAATCTCTAAACCCGGAGAGTAACGCGGACCACCGCGGACTCTCACACTTCCTTTAAATCCATCCTGAACAAGGAGTAACGCGGACCACCGCGGACTCACCATTCTAAACTCTAACTCAGGGAGTAACGCGGACCACCGCGGACTCTCACACTTCCTTTAAATCCATCCCGAACAAGGAGTAACGCGGACCACCGCGGAATAGCATATTTCACCAATGAATATTTAGAATCCATCAATTTAACTCGCAACACCGAGAATAAATAAAAATGAATTAAAGTAAATTACGTAATTAAATGTTTAAAGGCTAAATTCATCCCAATAACAGATCCGCGATTTACTTTTACCTAAAATTAGAACAACCTTAAGAATAAACAGGGCAAATTAATAAGTGTTTGTTACCTGGACGTAACAGTCGTCGCTACTGTGTACCACTCACCGAGTGCATCGGACGGGGACTTCATACGATTTTTAGAGGATATAATGGAACTATTGGCAGTGAACGAACAATGTATAATGGTAGGAGATTTTAATATAGATTTAAGGAAGGATTTGTTTTATGCGAAAAAGTTAACAACAGAAATGTCATACTTAGGTATGAAACAATGTATCGATAAACTTATGAGAGTTACTAAAGATAGTAAAACTTTCATACATTTAGTATTTACAAACGATGAGGTGAACTGTAAATGTTAAAGCCTCTTTAGTGCCTTTAGATAGTAGGTTATCAGTTGTAAAAGGGTTGGGAAAGGTTGTAGTTCAAGTAACAAATACGGTAACAACTATATGAAATACTTAATTCGTACAACGCGAGAAACGTGGTGACAAGGACGGAGGTCGCACACCAAGTAACAAAGCGAGCTCGCTCGCGCTGGCTTGCTTTGTCCAATCATCGGTACCTCGCGTGGGAGAACCGACGAAGACCGAAGTCTCCCGACCGAGCGCCTCGCTATCGCCCGCGAGGTGCTGCCACCGATGCAGGCACTTTAAACTCATGCTCTAATAGTAAAGTATATGAGACACCGAAGATAACATATCATTCGTGGATAAATGTGGAACTAGTTGTAAGTAACGAGCGAAAAATATACAAAGAATTTATAAGTAAAGATTATAGGAAATTGCATATACCAGGTGTATGCATAAGTTTTTTCCGGTTTTTTGGTTAAAAAAAAACACGTAATTTTCAAGGGAAATTAATTTTTGTTTTATTCAAAATATTGGTCATCGGCTTCTACACATTTCGCCCATCTTTCAGGTAACTCACGAATACCATGCCAGAAAAACTGCTTGTCTTTTGCGGCAAACCATTCGTCGAGCCATTTTCCAACTTCCTCGAAATTGCTGAAGTGCTGCTCTGGGAGCGCGTGCCCCATTGATGCGAAGAGGTGATAGTCAGATGGCGCCAGGTCTGGCGAATACGGCGGGTGCGAAAGGATGTCCCATCCAAGCGATTTCAAGGTGTCTTTCACTGCTTTTGCTGTGTGAGACGGCGCATTGTCGTGTAACAAAATCACTTTGCCATGTCTTCTGGCCCATTCCGGTCGTCTTTCGATTAATGCGTGGTTTAAATTAATAATTTGTTGGCGATAGCGTTGTGTATGAACGGTTTCGCTGGGCTTCAAGAGTTCATAATACACAATACCGCTCTGGTCCCACCAGACACAGAGCATGGTCTTCTTGCCGAAGCGATTTAGCCTTGGTGTTGAAGGACCGGCTTTGCCAGGTGAAAGCCACGATTTTTTCCGCTTCGGGTTTTCAAAATAAATCCATTTTTCGTCACCCGTCACAATTCGATGCAAAAATGATTTCCTTTCGTGGCGTTGAAGCAGCACTTCACAAGTGACTTTGCGATTTTCTATTTGACGTTCATTCAAATCGTGTGGGACCCATTTACCGAGTTTATTGATCTTCCCCATTACTCGTAAACGTCTGCTGATTGTTTCTTGTGACACATGTAATGCTTCTGCTAATTGCCGTTGAGTTTGAGTTGGGTCATCATCCAATAATTCCTGCAATTGCTCGTCTTCGCATATTTGTGGTCTACCAGAGCGCTCACTGACTTTCACATTGAAATCACCACTTTTAAATTGTCGAAACCATGTCTCACATGTTCTAATCGATGGAGCGTGTTCACTATATGTTTCTACCAGCAAACGTTGACTTTCAGCAGCCTTTTTCTTTTGATTAAATAAGAAAAGCAATGCGTGCCGCAAATGTTCTTTTTCAGGCACAAAACTCGACATGATCACTGAACGATAAAACAAAGACGCTAGTTTTTGGCGGACTCAACTTGTGTGTGTTTGTAGGTTAATGTCAGACGAACAAAATGACGTATGTGTCAAATTAATACGCTGCGTACTTTTCGCTGGCGCCATCTCTTAGTTAAACCGGAAAAAACTTATGCATACATCTGGTAGGTGAATTGTTCAAAGCAATAGATGAAAGAATAGAATAGAGAAATGATTTAGATGTGAAAGTAAGAGCAGAATAATTTGTTCAGAGTATAGTAAGTGCATTAGATACAGTAGCACCAAACAAGAAGTTTAAGATACCAAAAATATTGGAAGGGAAAAATTGGTACTCGGATGACATAAGAATAGCTACAAAGAGAAGGGACGAAGCGTATATCAGAGCGATGCATACATGCATTGAACAAGATTGGATACGATTTAAAATAAAAAGAAATATGGTAGTTAAATTAATTAGAAGTGAAAAGAAAAGGTATTATGAAAGCATGATAGATGATAGTAAAAATGACCCTGCAATGATGTGGAAAACGCTAAAAGAACTTATAAGAAAAGAAAATGCGGGCGCGAAAGAAACAAATTATATATTTTTTGAAATATCACAGAACATGGGGGAATGGAAATTGGCAGATAAGTTCAATTTGTATTATATACGGAGTATTGATGAGATGGTTAAATCTATAAAGGAGGAATGTAGGAACCGTCGGAGAACTTTTTACGTTACAGAAAGGGAATGTTAGAAAACCTTGATCTGATAGATATATACAGATTAGAACGAATTGTTATGAACTTGCTACGTAAAAAGGGGAGAGATTAAGGAATAACTAGCGATATATTAAAAACATGCTTTTACGTGATAAGGGAGGAATTATTGAGGCTAATTAACGAATCATTAAGTAAAGGTACGTGTCCGGGAGGATAGAAAACATCCACAATAATACCAATTCCAAAGCTTGAAAAACCAAAGAAAGCAAGCGAATAGACCAATAAATATATTGCCGATATATGAAAAAGTATTGGAATTAGTTGTAAAAGAGCAAATTGGATCATACTTACAAGTTAATGACATTATTACGGAACATCAATCGGGTATTAGGATGAATCACTCATGTGAGACAGCAATACAAAGTGTCATTGATGATTGGAAAATGATAATTAGTGAAGGTGACATTGTAGGAGTAATATTTTTGGATCTAAAACGGGCTTTTGAAACAGTAGATAAAGATAGATTAGTGGGTAAATTATATCAATACGGAATAAGAGGAAGGATACTAGAATGGTTTAAATCATATTTAAATGATAGAACACAACAAGTTAGATTCAACAATCAGTGGTCAAAAAGAATTACGACAAAGTACGGAGTCCCACAAGGATCTGTGCTGGGTCCTTTGTTATTTACAATATATATGAATGATATCGTAGAAATGTGCCCGGATTAATGCAACATTAGAATGTTCGCGGACGACACAATAATATATTGCAACGGTAATTTTTTATCGTTCACAATTCTTTTTATTTTTCGTGGGGATTCGGGCTCGATAACAGGACTGATTAATGTAGACTTCGTGGTGGTTGAGAGTGAAGTTTATTCACAAGAAAACAATTTCATAAAATGTCACTATTCAGTTTCTGGTCACTGATAACCCGTACAATGCATTTAAATTTCGTAATTTCAATGATTATTTTACAATTCTTATTTTATTTTACGTTTACACGGATTCCTGGTATCCCAGGCTTGAATATTTGTTGTGATTTTCTTTGTTGGTATTGACCCAGTGATTCTACACTCACATACAGCTTAACGCGTTGAACTCGCTCCTCGAAACGATATTTCACTTAATCTTATAGCACTCTCTCTCTCTCACACACACATTACACCTCCTCGCTGTCTCTTTTCCACTCGCACGCATGTACAACTCTTTTTAAAATGCCAGTTTAAAAGCCACACGACCCAATTTCAATTTTCTTAAACACTACTTGCTTCATACTTTTTGATCAATTTCCTACATATTATTCTATCCACTTATCCTATTCATCTTAAACCTATCTACTCCTAAATCGATCTCCCTTTAAACCTATCCACTAATTATTCTTCTATAGTTTATTTAAATGACTCGCCTGTCCAATTCTCCTTCTCCAGTCTTTGTTAACACCGACTCAATTTCTTTTCCTAATTCCGAAACCACGGATTTTAATGAAACTTTCAAGGATAATTACTTCGTTGTTAACTGCAGAGACTTGCGAAAAAAGGTATCAGTTCGGAGAAGACTTGTACTAAGACACTTGGGCTATCAGCGCATAGAGAGCTCCTCCTTCCGCGCAGGCTCTTTTATAGACTTCCCCTCGCCGCGTTGTGCTCTACGTCATCATCCGTTTTTGTTTCAAAATCTAACGCATTTCTTAATTTTGCGGTTTGCCGTCGCCGCGCTACCCACCTTCCCCCCGTCGTCGAGCGAGGCCAGCTGGTCGCTGACCTGCTGTTTACGGCAGCGAGGGAATTCTGGAGGTGTGACGTAGCTAGTTTTTGTCGCAACTCCGGGTTCGGTGGCCTAGTGCCCGCTGTACTTGGTGCTTCCGAATATAATTTCGGCTCTTATAGCCGTTCGGAATAATAGAGTGGGCTCGTGCGTGTAACTATGTTACAATATGTGAAAGGAGGAGCAAGAAAATAGATATAGAACTAAACACCTATAATAGAAAACTGGATGAATGAAAGAAATTGAAACTGAATACCGCCAAACCAAAATTTACGATAGTTAAAAGTACAAGGAAAGAATTAAGAGGAGCCATATTACATAAAAATGTTTAGATGGTACGATGATAGAACGGGTTGAAAATACTAAATATATTCGTGTTCAGTTTTCGCACCTATCACGCACACACAACCATCTGACGCCTCGCGTCATGTGGTATAGCTCACAGGCACACTATATCGATTTATCGACCCAGCGCACTCAAGCGCATTGTCCATCAGCTCGCATCCTCGATCGAAGCTCACTCAAGCGGCCAACGCTCCTAGCGTGGCCCCAGTGGCAAGACCACTCACAGGACTCACTTTCCATCGTTGGCGGCGAATCATAACTCAAGCAAGCTGTGACGCACGTCCGCCCGCATGATACTCTGCCTCGTGGTCGACGGATGTAGCCATTGTTTTTACTAGAGTCGTTCGCGCTAGATATTCACCCGTCATCTCAATTTTCTGTTCATTAGTTCCACTCATTCTTTACCTACTCAGTAGTGTAGTGTGTCAAATTCATTCTCAAATCACGCATAGTTCAACTCAGTGTAAGTGCAAATCACCGCAGATCACCAGATCTTGAGAAGTATTCACATAAACGTCAACGGCGTGGTGCGTCGTTGTCAGCATAGACGCCACACAGCCTCACATTGTACGTTGACTATAGCTCACTCATTAGCCCGTCGTGTGGTTTCAATACCGAGCTCTACAGTCAGACCACCTCATCAGGATCATCCACACGAATCAACGAGCCGATTCACAAGCCTGAGAATTTAATTAACAACGGTGCATCAACACACACGCCAGACCCAATTAATTACATAGTTTTTGTACAATCACCAGGTATTCTTTTAATCATTGTTAAATAATTCAATAAACGTTGATTTATTATTGTTAAATAGTGAGTGCATTTAATTTAGCATGCTTGTCACCAGGGTCCTTAATATTAATATTCGCAGTTGTCACTTGGCATACTAAGTGCGAATGCATCGACCCGCTATCCGTCGACAGCGTAGTAATACTCAGATATTACAGTTACACTGCGCAAAGCACTATATTCATTGATATTTAATATGTTTTACTCATTCTGATCAGGCGCCCACTCTGCGCACTTGTCGATTTTTCTCGTAGTGCTTTGTCGCACCAGTTAGTTTCAATCATAGAATTCGTAATCATTTTTGTTGGAACATTCTCCAACATTTCTAATTTACTTTCAATCATTCTCATACACTTCGTGTAATTATTGACAGCAAACTCAGATTTGAGGATCAATGCGATTACATGTTAAAGAAGATACGGAAAAAAAAAGTTTTTAAAATAGAATTGGCAATGACATATCGGGATATGCAAAATGTTTATATATTATTTATATTATTTATAGTTTATAAGTCAATTATAGCACCACAGTTTGAGTATTGTGCTATGATTTTAGCAAGTATGGGTGAAATGCAGCTGACTAAATTGGAAGTTGCGCAAAACCGGGCCATGCGAGTGATACTGCAATGTGACCGGTATACGAAATTAGAAAGAATGGTGCAGGCGTTGATTAGACTGCAGAGACTGTATTACAGTGTGTTTTTTTATACTTAAGATGATTAAATGTTGGTTGCCGAAGCAATTAGGAAGAAAGATAGTTCTGGTAGGAAGTCCATATGAGAGGCAAACAAGGCAGGCAGAAAATATTGTGATACAATTTAGAAAAACAAGAAGTGCCCAAAAAGTATATTTTATAAAGGGATACAGATATATAATGGCATGCCGTCAGAATTGAAACAATGTGATAGTTTAGCGACATTTAAGCGGATGTTGAAACAGTATTGTAACATAGTTACACTCTCTAGCCTCTTTGATTATTTCGAACGGCTATAAGAGCCTAAACATTATTTCGAAAGCACCAAGAATGCATGAGTAATATAATTGGTACAGGCGTACCGAGGTTTGCGGGCACTAAGCCATCGCACCCGGACCTGTGAAAAACTATCTACGTCACCGCTCAGGAATTCCCTCGCTGCCGTAAACAGCAGGTCAGCGACCAGCTGGCCTCGCTTGGTATCGAGGGGTAGAGGGGAAGACGGGTAGCGCGGTAGCGGCAAGCTACAAAATTATTAAAACGCGTTAAATTTAAAAATTTCAACCGAAAATAAGGAAGAGGGGAATGAGGCAAGGGGAAGGCTATAAAAGAGCCTGCGCGGAAGGAAGAGCTCTCTCTCGGCTCGAGGATCTCATCTTGAGGTTACGTGCATTATAAAAGTGTTACAATTATCAGTTTGGGAATTTTTTTACCGAAAATATTCGATCGAGAATGGTGTTTATTGTCAGAAAAGTATCATAGATAGAAACCGGCAAATTGTTGAAAGATTATCATTCCTGGTGATTGTGAAGATCCGTAAAGAACAACCACAGAAAAAGGCAGCAGGACAGGCGAGTCAATTAAAATACAAGAACTATTAGTGAAACACTAAGGAAATAAACATTGATCTAGATTTAGATACAATGAATTGAATAGAGTTCAGAGAATAGAATTAAGTGGATAGAGTTATGTAAACACAATGAATTAAATAGAATTAGGTCAGCAGTGTTTAAGAAAATAGAATTAGGTCGCATAGCATTTAAACAGGTAGGATAAACAAGAAGTATAGAAGCATGTGAGAAGAAAAGAGATAGAAAGGAAATAAACTGTGTGAGAGATAGAGAGGGAAAGAGATATAAGCGAGATATCTGCTCGAAAAGCGAGTCCGATGTGTTAAGCGGTGTGTGTGTGCATCAAGCGTACAGCTCACTACCAATGTACGAAGCAATAACAAATTTCCGAGCTGGATGTACCGAGAATCAATGTAAACGCAATATACGAAAAGAATTGTGCAAATAATCGTCGGAATTACCGAATTTCAATGCATTGTACTGATTATTTTTGCCGAGAAACCGAACACTGACATTTTATTTCAATTGCTTTTGTTAATAAACCCTATTCTCACCTACCTAGAAGACTAAAATTAATTATTCCTGTGATCGAGCTCGAATTTCCCACGAGAAATAAAAATTATTGCTAACGGTAGGAAATTACCGTTACAGTATCGATGAAATTTGGCAATACGTTGTTACGCAGTATGACTCGACAATGCGATGAGGCGGTCATTTTGCCGGGTACATCCATACATTCCTAAAAATAAAACAGGAGGCGAGTGGAACGCCGACAGAGTGTTACGATGACGAGGAGGCAATAGAGCGTTTCATAGCGCTGTACGAGGAGTCTGATGGTATATATCTCGAGCGAAGTGGTCTGCAGTCAAATCGCGGTCTACGATCGCTCGCAAAATTGGCGCTTAATTCATTCTGGGGAAAGTTTGGTCAACGCGATAATCTCACGAAAGCCATTATCGTTTTCACGCGCTCGGAGCTAATGACTATACTAACGAGTCCGGAGATTGAGAGGACGGAAATGCTACCGGTTAATCACAAGATCATGTATGTAAACTGTGTAAGCAACCGCGATGCTATTCAGCCATCCCCGACATCGAACGCCGTGGTTGCAACATTCGTGATAGCACACGACGACACAGGCTCGCCTAAAACTATACAGTTATCTTGAGGGGCTTGGGTGGCGAATATTTTACTGCGATAGGGACTCTTGTATTTACGTGAGTCGTCCCGGTAACAACGAATATGAGCCACCAATCGGTCAATTTCTGGGAGATCTCACGGATGAATTAAGCGATTACGGGCCATGTAGTTATAAGTTCGTTCGTTTTGGAAGGACCAACATTTTACGCACACATTATTCGTAAACCCAATAGTAAGATTATTGAAAAATGTAAAGTAAAGGGTGTCACGCTAAACTTTGCGAATAGCCGTCACGTAAATTATTACGTAATACGCTCCGTCATGACAGGAGCTAGGAGCGTACCTATTATTTTTAAACTCGACCCTATTCGACGCATGAAATCTCATCAGGTAGTAACGCGTAAAAATCGAAATCATGCGGACTTGTTAACACGAAGCGAAAGCAGGGGAAGTACTCCACTGTACCGTATGGCTATTGTGAAATACGCTAATTAGTATAATGTAAAAAAGTATATAGTTTTATGTCTTATGTGTGAATTCGGGGTATTTTGAAATAATCTTTTTGTCTAATTTCATGTATGGTATTTGCTGTGTACTATATGTAAAAAAAATAGAAATATCGATTTATGATGTGTAAAACCGTTGCCTGCTCGTTCTTTTTGTGCTGCTATTCGTAGCAGTAGCTGCTATCTCTTTACCGTTCCCATTTGTTCTGACTTTCTTATCGTTGATTCGTTTTGTCCCGTTTTTCTTATCGAGTGTTTCCTTTTGTTCCGACTTTCTCGTGCTATCCCCGTGGATATAATATTGCTGTTTAAAATTACATGATTGGTAAATTTTGCATAAAGAGCTGTATGCATAGTGAAATAAAAATATTGCTTTATTTGTGAGAAATAAAAAACTGTCGTTATACCATATATTATAATTTACATACGGAGTAAACATCAGTTTATACCGCGGGCACGAGCCTCATCAGCTAGTATAGTCGCGCCGCGCCTTATCAGCTCGTCAGGGCCGCGAAAATAGCTGATGATGCGGGGCCGCCGCTGCCGCCGCCGCGGTAAAAGCTTATTCAAGAGTCAGCTGATTGGTTTTGATAGACACTCATCAATATGGATACACGTTGGAAACATACACGTACAGCCGTGATAAGCGGTCCTACGGGCCGTGGTAAAACATATTTTGTAAAAAAATTCTTTAAATACATGCGCGAAATGGCCGATGTCCCGTTCGAGCGTATACTTATTTTTTACTCAGAGTTGCAGTCCGAGTATTCAGATTACGGCGATAAAATCGAATTTCGCGAGGGTTTACCGCAAGCAGCAGACGACTCGAATGATACGAGGCCTAAACTTGTGGTCATTGACGATCCAATGCACGAGGCATCGAATTGTGGTCGATCTTTTCACCAAGGGTAGCCATCATAAAAATGTTAGTCTCATCTTCATCACGCAAAATCTCTTCCGTCAGGGTCACGGGCAGTGAGATATCCCCTTAAACGCTAATTATATCTTTTTCTTCAAAAATCCACGAGATCGCGCGGAATTTCAACATGTAGCACGCCAGGTATGTCCCGAGAATCCGAGATTCTTGCAGGAGGTATATTTCGATGCAACAGCTGCACCACACGGCTATCTATTATTCTATTAGTCTATTATTCGAGAGCCGTTGCCCTCCGTACAGACCACCGGTACACCATTATCACGCCTCGACTCTAAGTTGAGTGAAATTTTAATCTCTCACTCGTATAAGAATCAGAGAGAGAAATGGACAGCGTACCAGCAGGTTCTACAGCGTTATATTCACTTGGTCGAGTACGATAATACAGTATCGAATATTCCGTCAAAACGAAAAATAGTAGTACTCGATAGCCGCGAGAATAAAATCGACGACGTTTTAATGAACGAAGTAAAATCGCGACTCAATGGTACACTAATTATCGATCGCGTACCAAAAAAAATGTTATCTAAAGCAATATCGTTGCTTCCCAATTTGCATCGCAGCGCAGTCGGTAAAAAAATGACATGGGATCGTAATGGTGTTATTTCTATAGACGGCAGAAAAATTTCAAATTCCAATATCGTTGATCTTGTTAATGGTGCTATGCGAGCTAAAAAACGCGAGAAATCCGTCGGTCGATCTCACTTTGCCATACTCCTGCGAACGATAGAGATACCACGTGAATTTATTGGCAATCCCGAGTTACTACACGAGCCTGCACCTACATCATCCTCGACACCGCAGCGGCGTCTTATTTTACCATGCGATAGTGATAGCAGCAGTAGCAGCAACAGTAGTAACAACGAGGCCGATACCGCACAGTCAAACAGAGATTTGATGCTCACGGTGGACAACGACATCAACGAGGGGGAGTAGGGAGAGGAAGAAGAGAACGGACCATTGCAAACATCGCACACGCAGAGAGCCAACGACACTCCAGTGAATATCAGTCATCCGCACAGTTAGTAAAGAAAAAGAATTCATTTAACTGGTCATCGTTAAAATTATGAAGATTCTTCAAAAAATCTATTATGACACCGCTCATCCTGCATCCTATACTCGAGCAAAAATTTTGGCTCAGGTGGATTGGAGAGTGGCGTGAAAAAATGTTTTACTATGGCTCAAAACACAGGATTCATATGATATAACATATAACGTGCATCATCTCGTGCGACGACGATTTCCCCTTCGTACGTACAACGTAAGTAATATAGACAATGTATAGGAGGCTCATTTAGCTGATCTTCACTCGATCTGCTTGTTGTTATCGATGTGTTGAGCAAATACGCGTAGATCGAGGCTTTGCGTGACAAAACGAGCGCAAACGTGGCCCGCGGTCTCACACGCATACTCGCACGCAGTTACAATCGTCGCCCGCAGCAATTGCAAACTGATCAAGGCAAAGAATATATCGGCACTCCATTTCAGCAAATTCTCAAGAAAAAGAATATCGATTTTCAGGCTGCTCGTAACCAAGCTATAAAAGCCTCGATTGGCGAACGCTTTAATCGCACAATAAAGGAGCGAATGTGGCGATACTTTACATACACGTGAAATAGGCGTTAGATTGATGTTTTACGAAATTTTGTATATGCTCATAATCACACTAAATACAGCGGAAGGCGTATTCATCCGAGCGATGTGACCCTAGAAAATGCCTCTATAGCCCGAGAAAATTTAGCACGGCGTCAGGAGCGTAGCGCCAGAAAAACTAAAAAGCCTAAATACAGTGTCGGTGACTTGGTACGTATCAGCTCAGCTAAAATAGTATTCAGCGAACATCAGTGAATCGACAACCATTCGTGTATATTTTACACGATCTGAATAAGACTATCGACGGTATTTTCTACGAGGCAGAATTATCGGGAGTACGAGTGCGTCCGTCACCTGAGAAGACGATAGAGAATAAGAGGAAAAAGAGGGAGAACGCTCAGAATCAGCGTCCCTGATAAATATGAGCTCCAAGCATAGCTCTTTGTCGTACTACCGAGCAGTATGCAGTATTTTCCGGATAATACGACGACGAAATTTATTACGAAACTACTGCGTCAGATACATTTGGTCGGAGAATGGTCTGTTTCTCTTGTGGAAATTGCTTATCCGATGACTATTTTACATGTTCCTACTGTAGAAAATACTCGTATCTTTTGTGGATGGTGATTATGATTTATCGGGTTTAAAACTCTTAACACGGAGTTCCATCTGGTGTATATCGCTCTATAGACGCTCTTTTGGAGAGTATAAATAAGTTATCTCACGTGGCCGGTCATCTACGCTTTAAATCGTTTCCGAGCGGGCAGGTCGACGTGGCGCGCGAATGCGACGATCTACGATACCACGACTTTTGCGTATCGCCCGCTATCGCAAGACTACTTGGATTCTCAGAAGAGGTATTTAGGTCAGTAATAATAGAACCGCATTTCAAATACACGGGGTCGAGGCCTACACTTCTCACCGGTGTTATACCAGGCAGCATGTTTCTATACACCGATATCTGCGAGAGTTATATTACAGGCCATGTACAAACAACCCTCTTACGAGTTGTTCTCATTGATGCTGACGACTTTCAGTCTGATTCGATAAAAATTTAATCGTTTTCAGCGCCACGATATATACCTCTCTTGCGCAACAATTTACACACTATCGAGAACGATATAAGAGACAAGTTTGAAAATACTGTACCATTCGAACAGGGAACGTCGACTGTGACACTACATTTCAAAAGGTCTCACGATTGATTATGCCACTATGGATGATATTGACAGTGTGCAGCACGGATGGAGCCGTCGCGGGTACGGCGGTATTAGTCATATTTATATCGGAACGCCTAATCAACGAGGACACGGTATCGGCAGTTTTCTCGAGGGCCGGCTTCGTCGAGTGTTACCACTTTTAAAGAAGGGTGCTAAAGTAGTTAGAAAAGAGGCATTGCGAGCTGGTGTAAACATAGCCAGCGATATCCTCGATAGACATATAGCTGTGAAAGATGCACAGCGCGAGAATCCGGCAGTAATCCCAAATGCAAAGCCTCTGAAAAAATTGACACTCTCATGCGGGCGTCCGGTTATAAAGAGCGCAATTTCGCGAACTGCTCATTCGTCGAAAAAACGTAAAACTCGGCGTATCTACCGTAAAAAGAAAAGTGTAATAAAGAGAAAAGTAGTAAAGAAGAAGAAGAACAATAAGAAGAACGATAAGAAGAAGACTCGCCAACGAACGGTTGCAGATATTTTTGGATAGCTGAAACAAGATGGCTTTTCTGCATGCATACTTGTGCGTGTGTCTTAAATCGGAACTTGAATTATTTTCACTCCCACCGGCGCAAACTACTATCGAACGCTCCAATTGGGTGTATTATAAGCCAATTTCTTCGCTAACAAATGATTCACCTATTGAATTTGTTATTCCTGGATAGGGTGATTAGTATATCGATCTCGCGCATACTATGCTTAATCTGAGAGTGCAAATAACATCTCCTTCCACGGAAATTGTCTCGGGTGCTGCGTCGAAAGTAAGTACTGGCCCTGTAAACAATGTTTTGCATTCTATGTTTAATCAGATGGACGAATACCCGAATCAAAAACTAGTTTCACCTCCAAACAATGCCTACGCTTATCAAGCGTACATAGAAACACTTTTGAATTACGGTCCAGCTGCCAAAAATTCGCATCTCACGAGCGTTCTTTGGTACGATGATACCCCCGGAAAAATGGATGATTAAATGTCGGAAAAAATTTAGACTTGCTCGGCTATCTGCATTGCGATATATTCAACCAGGAGCGGTTTCTATCAAACGGTGTCGAGATGCGACTACGACTGGCGCGGTCTAAAGATTCATTTTGTCTTGTGGACGATACAAAGAATGGTCAATGCGGCTTACGGATTCAAAAATAGTTCCTGGTGTGCTGCTCTCGCATGCTAGAACTCTGACAAAACCTACGGCTAAATATCTTCTGACAAGAGTCGAGGTAAAGGCCGTTTCAATACATTACGGTGTTCATGGGGAGACGATCGATAATATCGTGCTAGGTCAATTGCCGAAGTGTATTATTATCGGTTTTGTCGATAACAAAGCGTTTAACAGCGACTTCAGTGTGAGTCCATTCAATTTCCAAAATTACAAGATAAATTATCTCTCATTGTATGTAGATAGTGCTCAAATGCCTTCGAAACCGTTACAACCTAATCTCACGAGAAATCATCTGTATGTGGATGCTTTTCAAACGTTGTTTTCGGGAACTGGAATACATTTCTTGAACGATGGTAATTCGATCGATGGCGATAATTATCGCGATGGATACTCTCTGTTTACTTTTGCTTTGACACCCGATCTTTCGCCAAGCAGCAATTCACATTGAAATTTAATAAAGCACGGTAGTGTGAGAAAACAGGTACGATTTGAGGATGCGCTTGCTTCAACGGTAAATTGTGTAGTCTACGCGGAATATGATAATGTCCTTGAAATCGATGCTTCTCGGCAGGTAATGGTGGATTTTATCGGATAAGCGAAAAATGTGCTGATGTCGGAATACAATTGTTTCGTGTTAAGAGAGGTAGAAGCGTCTTTGTGAGTAACTAATCAGTCAAAATTGAGCATCTGTACAGATTAGACGTAAAAATGGATATCTTCGTGGATATACAGGGAATGCGTGGTAAAGACTCGGAATTTATTCCGAAAGAAATTGCCGTGGTAGTAGTGGATAGACCGTACTCTGCTGATTGGATCAACGCACGACCGTGTTACTTTGCCGAATTACCACAGCATTCGAGAAACCAGAATAAGTTTCTCTCGAAATATTTTCACGGTCTTGAATGGTACGAGGGCGATGTGAGCTGTAAACAACTATATGCAAACTTGCGTGAAATTTGACGAAAATCAAGACGTATCTAGACACGCGGTCACGAGATGGCTATACTTCTTTGCAATTTCACGAGTCGTGAAATTTCCAACCTAAAGGATGAGGAGTGCGCTCTACCGTACACATTTATGCCGAAATCTTTGCGAAAATGCTTCAGACACGCTATGATAAGCGATACAGCGTCTTTACATTGTACAATGCGCCAGGCTTTCCGAATAAAAAATTGGCTTCGCGAGCACCCGTTTTAAGGAGAATCGTACATGGATGTTTGGTCGGCAGACGAAGAGAAAGAGAATAACAAAGAGGAGAAATCTTCACTATGTAGTCGTGACACGATCGACGATGCTGTGAAATAAATGTTGCATATATACGTCTATTAAAGCGTGCATAGGTCATATTTTAATCATTGCCTATGTGTTCAGCATGAACACTAGACAAATATACGAGAGTCTACAGTATCTACCACTTTCAATCGTTGGAGTATACCCAGCTGACAGAATTCCTCGTGTATGGTCTTTACCGGCTGGACTCGTAATTAACACGGATAACCACGACGGAGCTGGAGGGCACTGGATCGCCATGTGCGTTAACCATCATGAAAAAGGAATGTACTTTGATAGCTACGGGCTACCACCAATTATACCGCAACATATCGCACGTTTACGAAAAAACTGCAAGGTCTATCGGTACGGCCTCAAGCTACAGAGTAATACGTCGGATGTGTGTGGACAATTTTGCATGGTATTCCTACATCTTATGTCGTGCGGATTCACCATGTCGCGATTCAATAATCTCTTACCGATAATGAAATGAAAAACGATAGAATAGTACGTGAATATTGTGTTGTTTAAATCCCGGAAGTATACGCCATCTACCGCACGGTGTTGATCCCGCGAACTACCTGTAGCCCCGTTTTTGTAATAACGTATAAGGCCAAGCAGACCATGTCGAGCGTCAACCACCACAAGTCCATCATCTGTCCCGCGTGTACGATAACATATAATAAAGTATGTGTTGAGTTTCCGTCCGGATGACACTTGACCGATCTGTGAATGTATTGAAACGGGATGAAAACTCACTCAAGACGAGAGGAAAATAAAACCAGACACAAAGATGTTATGTTGAGAAAGTGGTTTATTCCACCTTCCATTATTAGGTATACAAAATATTATTTAAATTTAGAAACAATAAAAATGATATAAAAATAGATACACCAAAAAATCAGAGAATTGACAAATGTATAAATAAATCAAGTGAATTGAATTTTGAATCTAAATGTGAGCAGCACACAATTATATTAATTGTGTGCTGAATTTAAACTTGAGACAGCGGTGCGTGCAACGTAGCGAGAGCTACGCAGCACTTCACGCTGATACCATTGAGTGCGAAAATGTTTGTGTGTAATTCACTGCAACCACTCAGCAGTGTATTGCAAAGTGGCTGCAGTAAACTAATGAGAGCATTTGCAATAACCTTTGCTTGAGTGCAGTAATTTTGTGTGCGACCAGCTACGCAGTCAACACTGCGTAGCACAATACAACATAGAATGAAGCTGTACGGTTGAGCAAGAAATATTCACTGTACTCTCCCAGCAGATTTACTGGGGGAAAATACAGTGAAGATGAGGCACATGCTTAATTATATTAATTAAGCCGGCAAAATAACATGAGGAGAACGTGGTACAGCATGTGCTGCAACGCACGCCACAAGTGAGACCCAGTGCTGATGTACCATTTTCTCCTCTCTGACAGTGAATTGATTACATAATTATGCCAGAGCACTCTTACCTTGAGCGATGAGTCCTGATGAGATATGTCGAGCGATGCCGATGTAAAAAGGTTGATGTTAAGTCCCAAGAGTCCCGTGGATGCGCGTGCTGTCCAAAGGATGTGTGTCGCAAAAGTGCCAAATTCTCAAGATGGCTGCGAGTATGAAAGTTTCGGTGGGCGCTGGAGTCAATTCAGCGAGATAGCCGGTGAGCGAAACCGAAGTCAAGCGAGAGAGACATCCTCTCGCTCGACGCGGCGTGCCAACGAGGCACATCCTCGGCTTCGCGAAGCCCATGCCTCGGCTATCTTCGACTCAACCGAACAACGCGTGGTAGAGCAGCGCAACAGGTAGGCGCACGACGATTATCGATTGCCGTGCGCCAGCTGATTTTCCAACAGTATGATTATCCAAGATATCATGACGTGTGCAATTATTTAGAGGCAAATGTCTCAGACACTACCAATATTACGGTGCTTTCACCTCTCGACGATCGGGCAGTGATAAAATTAAATTTAACGGTGGAGGAATCTCCAAGCAAAGATTACCGTATTTGCAGGGATGTTGAAAACATTGGGTACGATAGCGGCGACGTGGACGAGGGCTTCGAGGACCCCGAGCTTCCTGAAGCGGACGATGCTCGGGTGTGAAAGTGTGCACGCGCGTGTGTGTGTGCGATAGTGAGAGACAAGAGCTTAAAATCGCCGTGGAAGGAAGATGGACGTCAACAGCAGCAGAGGTGTCGAGTACCTAATTTTATTTTGTTTTCCAAGTATGTGTACACCTTTGCTCCATCCTGTTCTTATTTCTACTCTTCCTTGTTCACCACAGTACCCACCTCACTTTACCATTTCCACGTTACCGACACTGGGTAAGCTAAGTGGATAGCGCGGCGGCGGAAAAGTTGGGTGGTGGGGGTAGCCGCGTGGTGGAGGAAATACTGGGATGGCGTAAAGGAGTACACATACCACTATGTTTAAGTAATTATTCCATCAAGTTATAAAACTACAGGGTTTGTCCAATTAATAGCACTTTCCACTGATAAAACTGACTACACGTTTTAAGATACGAAGATATAAAAGATGCATACCCTAAGTGTATCATATACTCATATCTCACTTGCTCCCATTCACGAAACTGGACAACTTGAACGCTCAGTGCATCAGTACAAAGCGCCATGAATTCTTCTCAGTTGTTTTTTTAAATTATACAACAGAACATTTAGATCTTCTGACGTGAAATTTTCTTCGGCTTAAGTCCTTACGCTCATATTAAAATCATTCGGGTAAAAATTAAACTTGAATGACGTAGCAGCTACTCGAGAAAATTACATTTAGGCGCAACATCCACAAGTGGCAACGAGATATAACTAGTATGGCGTTCACAACGAATCTGCCATGCCAGTAGAATATTTGTTTCTTATAATCTACGCAATAATTAAAATACCTGTTTGAATTTTAACAAATATTTATAGTATTTTCAAAGTCCGCGCGCTATTTATAGCTGCCGAATCATTTAAGCTATCAAATTTAAAAGTTCTTGACAAATCAAGTACCGTTGAAGGACAATCGATATTAAATTTGAGCTCAATCTACAGAGGTTCGGATTTTATAGCAATTTGAAATTTTTAAGTTGAAAATGTTTTTCATTTAGAAAAATTTGAAAATTAACTAAATCTTATAACTCGTACAAACAAGGTCAGACAACTTCTGAATTCGTTGCTCGTACATAATACGAGCAAAATTCGGATACATGGTACCAAATTTAGTGAAAATTGACAGGTGTTCGGGATTTATAGAACATGGCATTTTTTAAAACAAGGATGCAAAGTAGTAACCTAAAACAAGGATGCAAAGTAGTAACCTACATGGCTTCCTCAATATTTTCTATTTTTTACACAGCTTCCTCTAAGAGGAATTAAAAGAAAATTAATCAACATACTTTTTCATGCAGGTGGTTTTGTGAACAAGGAAAATAATGGGGAAGCAATTTACAAAGTTCTACTTTGTATCCTTGCTATATACGAGGTGTGTTAAGATAATAACGGAAATTTTTTTTTTTTTTTTTTTTAACGAATTTGATTTATTCGTGTACAACAATGTTATCCCCTTCAAAATAGTCCCCATTAGATATTATACACTGATGTCAGCGTTTTTTTCAATCTCCGAAACACTTCTGGAACTTGTTCTTTGGGATAGCTTTTAGCTTTCTCAGCGATGCGTTTTTAATCTCATATATGCTTGCAAAACGACGGCCGTTTAAGGTTCTCTTCATTTTTGGAAACAGAAAAAAGTCACAAGGAGCCATGTCTGGCGAATATCGAGGCTTGGGCATCGTTACAGTGTTTGTCGTTGGCCAAAAATCACGAACAAGCCATGAATTGTTTCGCCACAAATCCGGATGTTTTTTTTCGGATTGCTTTACGCAAACGGCATTGAACTTGTAAGCAGTACTCCTTATTGACCGTTTTATCTTGTGGCAAGAACTCATGGTGCATTATGTCGTTAAAATCGAAGAACACAGTGAGCATAACCTTCACATTCGATCGCACTTATCGAGCTTTTCGGTCTTGGCAATCCAGAATGCTTCGACTGGAACGATTGAGTCTTAGTTTCGCCATCATACCCGTAAACCCATGTGTAATCACCTCTTATGACACGTTTCAGTAGTTCTACATCGTTGTTGACTTTATTTAGCGACTCTTGAGCATCTTCCGATCGCCGATGTTTTTGTTAAAAATTCAACAATTTTGGAACAAATTTTGCTGTCACAGGTTTCATACCCAAAACCTCCGAAAAAATTTCGTGGCATGAGCTTATTGATATGACAACATGATCAGCTACTTCTCTGATTACGATTCGGGGATCATTCATAATCATTTCTTTCACTTTTTCGACGTTTTCATCGGTTTATGATGTGCAGGTGCGTCCAGAGCACTCGTCATTTTCAACGCCTTCACGGCCATCTTCGAAACGCTTATACCACTCGTAAACTCTTGTTTTATTCATAGCAGAATCACCAAAAGCAATATTTAACATTTCTAAAACTTTGCTGCACTTTATTCCATTCTTATAGCAAAATTTAATACGAATTATCTGATCCATTTTCAAAATCGCCGATCTTACCAAAACACACGTGACCGTTTTGACAGCTGACAGTAGACTAAATATCCAATATGGCTAACACAGTACAGCAACTTTTTAAACAAGCTTACTAATATAACGAAAAAAATCGCACGAATCGGACTCATATTACACGTGAAATTACAAAATCCCCATTATTTTTGTAACACACCTCGTCAGCGAACAGAGATTTACATGGAAGCCCAGGTCTTATGGGAGCATTTGGCAGACTTTTCTGAGGTGATCGGTTAGTGATCACCCCAGCCACCACAAGCGCTGCCTGTATCAGTGTGCAGTGTGCATAAATACACCGCCACATGGTTAGTTCCGCCCTCTTACTATGCTACAAGCAGTGTGCGCTTGGGGTGAGTGTCTCTCTCGCACTAACGCGCTTCCAATCGTTGGGGTGATAGCTTCTCGCTCAGACTTACGCGCCCTCAAATGCTTGATATGGCGGTATTTTTCGCTCATATTCATGCAATTATCCCACAAAGTGAGCGGAATCGTAAATCAATATACATCATTTGATATTATATTGACCTATAATAGTGAAAATAATGACATTGTAATCCTTTGCAAACATATGGGTGGCGTCCAAACAAACATATACTTCCGCAGTATATACATATACAATAGTGAATCTATGGTGGAGCGGTATAAAGCGTTCTCTTCTATCTCGAAAACTGGGAGATCCTAGTTCGACCCCTTTCCCTGTCATTTTTTTTAGATATAGGTAAGATAACAAATGGTCAGACTGATGATAACGTTTATCCCTTTTTCAGACGTCATGTAAAGGGTGATTTTTTAAGAGCTTGAGAACTTTTTTTAAAAAAAAAACGCATAAAATTTGCAAAATCTCATCGGTTCTTTATTTGAAACGTTAGATTGGTCCATGACATTTACTTTTTGAAGATAATTTCATTTAAATGTTGACCGCGGCTGCGTCTTAGGTGGTCCATTCGGAAAGTCCAATTTTGGGCAACTTTTTCGAGCATTTCGGCCGGAATAGCCCGAATTTCTTCGGAAATGTTGTCTTCCAAAACTGGAATAGTTGCTGGCTTATTTCTGTAGTCTTTAGACTTGACGTAGCCCCACAAAAAATAGTCTAAAGGCGTCAAATCGCATGATCTTGGTGGCCAACTTACCGGGCCATTTCTTGAGATGAATTGTTCTCCGAAGTTTTCGCTCAAAATGGCCATAGAATCGCGAGCTGTGTGGCATGTAGCGCCATCTTGTTGAAACCACATGTCAACTAAGTTCAGTTCTTCCATTTTTGGCAACAAAAAGTTTGTTAGCATCGAACGATAGCGATCGCCATTCACCGTAACGTTGCGTCCAACAGCATCTTTGAAAAAATACGGTCCAATGATTCCACCAGCGTACAAACCACACCAAACAGTGCATTTTTCGGGATGCATGGGCAGTTCTTGAACGGCTTCTGGTTGCTCTTCACTCCAAATGCGGCAATTTTGCCTATTTACGTAGCCATTCAACCAGAAATGAGCCTCATCGCTGAACAAAATTTGTCGATAAAAAAGCGGACTTTCCGAATGGACCACCTAAGACGCAGCCGCGGTCAACATTTAAATGAAATTATCTTCAAAAAGTAAATGTCATGGACCAATCTAACGTTTCAAATAAAGAACCGATGAGATTTTGCAAATTTTATGCGTTTTTTTTTAAAAAAAAGTTCTCAAGCTCTTAAAAAATCACCCTTTATGTCCCATTAAATGTGGCATTACATCTATCGTTATTTTATTTTACATTTTATGGGAAAAGGATCCATGAGCTAAAATGATGTGAACATGATAATAAGTTCTTAACAATACATTATAGAATGCAAACAGTTAAATAAATGTTGAATGTGTTCTCTAGAAATGCCATTTTTACATTAACAAATACATCATATTCGATGTAAAAACGATTCAGAGAGTTATTTTAATTATAACCATCATTGATTTATTATTAAGCGGATAATGAAAGAATTTTAATGGCTGTAGTATTACATCATTTGATTCAAATGAATTGTAGGTGTATTCCTCTGCATCGTATCCTTATCCTTCGTCATTCTACATTCTTTTATTCATAACAAAAAACTGCAATTCGGATCAAACTTTTATCGTTCAAAAGTTTGGACGCAAACGTGTACATAACATTTTTATCACAATGACTAGAAATTTTCCTCGATTGACAATGTATTCGAACTTTCGGTAACATATCGCGGTGAAGCACGATTCTTATTTAATATTAATACCGCGTAAATAATAGTGAATTTTATTTTAGATGGTACTACAACTGTCATATTATTATACCATGTAACATTATTTTAGAAATCCCAGCTTTTTTTAAATTTTGAGTAGTGGCCGTGTTTGAGGAGGCTAAACATTCAATAATAAGTTATTTGTGAAAATAACCCTTCAAGTCGTATGTATATGTCTAATTATTGTTATATATATGTAAAGATTAATAATCTGAATCAACATAGACATTTATCTTTTTATTTTTTTTATCATTTGTAGTGAAACACAATGTGTTCTTGCTACCTTGAATATTTTTTTTTACTTCCTCATAAAGGAAGCTTTGTTTTCTTTAATAACATTTTTTTTCCAGGTTTCGATACCAGACTACTTAAAAAGGCGTTAAGCCTCGAGTAATTATATTTAGAATTAATTACCGTGAGTGCACGCGGGTGTATGTGTGTGTCTGTGACGAGCTTGAAACATTGAAATAGCTATATCTCGAGAACGGGTTGATTGCTCTTCCTGAAACTTTTCACACAAGTCGGGACGCAGCCCTCGCCAGTTTGCAGCTGTTTTCCCCCAAATCGCTCACGTGTGTTATTTCTATGGTAGTATGAATCTTTCGACAAAAAGGTAATCTCTAACTTTTATAATTTTTGAGCTGTCAAGCTGAAACTGTTTACAAGAATAGGGGAGGAGACACGGTTGCTCGGGATTGAATTTGGCAGTAATCGATAAACATGTTCAGATTTGATAGAATCATGAGTTTTTGTAGATTTTCGAAAAAAAAATCTATTTTCTCTATAACGGCAAGTATACTTGGTTTCAAATTTGGCGAGAATCAAACGAGGAGATTAAATGTTATTAAAAGTGTAATGTTACTAAGTTTGCTTACTTTTTTCGATAAAAATCGTAGACTTCCTGGCGTGTTTATGTATTGATAATCAAAAACTGCGTTGTCCATTGTAGACAAATTCATGAGTCCTGCTACTTTTCAACCCCCTTGCGCTGCAGCACTGATTCAGTATTTATTCTTATCCTGACTCACCGCACTGTCACTTATCGTTCTTCTTACTCTCCTATATTTACCTGTGGCACTCATCGCCTCCTTTTCTAATAGCATTCTGCCCTTGGCGGCATTTAAATAGGGTCTCTTCTCAAATCTATTTTTTCTCGAGTTTAGCAAACATTATTTCCAGGATTAGCCAATTAGCTATTTTAACCGCGCTATGGGCATGTATCTGGTAAGGGCTGCTAACAACTCTAATGTTAGTTGTATTTTAACTTTTCTTAAATGTATACTAATGTACAAGTTTTTTACTTAAGTTATTAGTTTTCAGTTTCATTTTTTATTTTTCTTCATTCTAATAAATTAAAATTTTTAATTGTATTATTAGCGTTATTGGTATTAAAATTTTTATAACATCTTGTATTGCTTGCTGCTATGGTTTAGTTTTAGTTTTTATTATAATTAAGTTCATGCTCTTAGTTCAGGCGCTTGAGTTCATCCATAACTATTGTCTTCGTGCTTATTTTAACTTCACGATTATAAATGCGCAGGGTTTTTTCACTCACAATTAGCATTTGTTGTTATTGTTATTACTAATTTCATTTTATATTTTATTTATGTTTTGCTTTCCGGTTATGGGTTACACTGTTCATTAACTACTTATAAATCAATATTATAAATAATGTATCAGTAATTATTATTAAGTTTGTATCTATTGAATTTAACAAAATAATTGATTCAACATCAGTTCACGGAACTGTGATTCAACGTGTCTGGTTTCTCAAACACATCTCGGTCTTCGTGGACCTCATAAAACTATTTATTAAAAAAATGCGTCACCCACAGACCATGGTGGGAATATAGAACTTATAGAAAAGATTATGGTACTGAAACCAAGAGCCCCGTGTGTTCTTTGTGAGTCGTTAGTCTTTATTCGAATCTTCATAAGAGAGGACCATTAATAAGCTTATCATTTTTCTGCCTCTCAACTATTGTTCCATTTTTAATTCCACTGCCTGATGCATAATTTCCAATAGTATCCCTGACCAATTTAGCTAAGGCCAAGAAAGGGGTGTAATTTATTGTTACTCGGATGTAACAAAATCATGAAAAATAATGTGACGTGAAATACATTATTGAAGTTTACAAATGACAGTCTTGTATCATCAAGATAAATATTTCTTCCTCAATAAGACCTCTTAAAAATCCAAAGCTCAAAAGAATGATGTTTATTTATTTTCAGTAGGGCAACATCGAATGAGAGTGAAGTAGCCCATTAAATCAACAAAGGACTAATTATCTTCAATCGAATTAATAAACGAAGAGTCGTACTAGCTACATGGAAGATAATCGTTGTCATCAAGGATTATTTCACGATAGATATATATTATTTCAAGAGTTGAATGTAGCGTAATCCTTACTTTACTCAAGAAAATAGTTTCACATTCACTTATTCTGTGTTAATAACCGCATTTTGTAGTCTTAGGTTATATATAAATTATATTATATTAAGCCACAAAGTCAAGAGGTCTATTGAATCCACCCTTTCTGTTCATGTACTGTCTGTACTTCCTTTTTAATATTACGTGTACCGCACCCATGTCGTTACCCTCAACTTTTTTTCCTTTTGTCGTGTCAAAGCCACAGAAACCCATCATCCGCATCATCTCCTGTTCTTCCGGTGACTTTCCAAGTAAATCAGCCTCTAAAAGTAGCAATTGAAAATAACAATTATAAATAACACTTTTGAAAACGATTGAACAAAAAATACTGAAGTTGGGGCCCCACCTGTGATGATCGGACGTTCGGCAGTAGCTGGTTTACTTTTAGGTTTTGGCCTTTCTCTATCTCTCGATCTAGATCTGGATCTGCTGAACGATCTTTTATGTCTATCGCGTTCTCTTTCTCGTTCCCTATCACGATCTCTCGATTTTACAGTCTCTCTATCAGCAGACCTGGAACAGTTAGAACCTTATTAAATAAGCTGTTCAAAAAAATGTTATAATTTTGAAGATATCAATTTAAAAAGTGCCACTGGCGTGTTTGCACTTTTTAAATTTAGCGTAATTTTTTCATCACATTTGTTACTGGCATGAAATTACAAATGGCATTGTGATCTACCAAAGTTCTGAAATTGGCGATATACGTCTAGCAAACAGTTTTGAATATATTGGCTTTAATAACTAATATAAACTGCAACACAGAAACAAGCGAGAGTTCCTGAACTCCAACTGTTGGCATAGCTAGTGTACTACAAGTTTCACCCATGATAGGTAATAACATAACAAGTAGTATATTGAAATGAAAAATGAAATTATGAGTGAATGATAATATGTCATGTTTGGTTAATCAAGAATGTGAGATACTATTGTTGTCGTTTCACCTCAAAAAGGCTGACAAAAAATGTAAATCTCTAGATCTAGTGAAAAAATTAAGTATAACATTTTCGTTGACCAATATTTACATACAATTGAGTATCTTATACCTTTCCCTCTTTAGGGAGCAAAAAAGATCGTGCTTATGAAAAATGCATGGTTCATTATACGTCGCTATTGGAAGCTACACATAACATTTTTTTAATATCCCCATTTCTTTTGAATAACTGATAATTATTATCCTATATGAGTGGATGCATAATGAAATGAGTATACAACTGATGAATTACTTAAGATAATCTCGTCGTGGTGGCTCAGTCCATAGGATGTACATAAAAAAATTGTGTGCTGTGCTTAATATATTATTTATTCTTCCTACGTAAATTCCGAGTAGGTCATTAACCTAATTAGAAAAAAAAATTATTAAAAGTACATAGGTGTTTTTCGTGACGGAATCGCAAGATGACGTATGAAAACAGAACTTCCGATCGGTACAAAAATGTTTATAATAGTAGAAATTCATAAGGTATTCAAGAAAAATCAATTTACATACTTTTAACTTGCAGCAATTCAATGGTCCCGGGAAGAAATACGATTATGGACCTAGTTTTTATTGAGTTCAATTTGAGCTTCCGGCATGGGGTTTACTACGCCTCTGCGTCATGTCGCTACGAAAGTAACATGACAACATCGTATCAGTTGACTGTAGACTTAACCCCACTTTACCGATTCAGACATCTTTACATATTTTAATGTTTTGTCTTTTCAGAAATTGATATTGTTTTTACAGTTTTGACACATTGATATAGAAGCAGTTAAACCCGCGCGATCGAGCCGAAAAAGATACAGATAGAACCAATGTTGCCAAATAGCAACCGAGGAATGCTACGCGAATTTTGAAATAACTATTTTCTCATTTCTCCAATTATATGCAAAATGATTAGTTCTATGAGTGTCGAAAATAGGAGTAAGTATAATGAGTAAGCATAAGCAGTAGTATGACTAGTCTGCAGCGACATGATAACCTTTTTCATATGTATACAAGACGCTTGTCAACCAAAATAATTTTTTTGACTCATCTTAACTGGCATATTTTATATACATGCCAAGTATGGCCATGATCCTCAGTTCCTTTCAAAAGTTATTATGTATTTAAATCATATAGACAGACAGATACATGAATAAATGTATTTTCCATACTCTAGGACAAGCAAAATATGTATTTACTCTATAATCTGAGTTGATTTTTTTTTGGTTGCATCAGTTTTTCTCTTTACATACTTCGTATGTGATGAGAAAGTAAGGACACTTTAATGAAAGATTTGTGTTGATAAAATAATTTGTAACGTGTTGGAGTATTGAATGTATGGCAATTCGAATTAAGTGTAATAAGCAGCTTGGCATAGCTCAATGGTCAGTGTAGTCAACCAGCAATCCGAAGGTTTCGGGATCAAATGCCAGCCTAGCAGGCCTGCATTTTTTTCACATTGTTCCTTATATATATTTAATTTTTTCCAGGTAACAATAAATAATTATTCGAAAGAAAAGTAATTTATTACTTGTAACCCTTGAGGGCTTACAAGCACCCATAGCCACTCGCCTGTCTCCGGCCTCACTTGTGTATACTTCAGTATAACTTTTTTTTTGAAACCCTACTTTTTGTAACATTTCATATCAACACACACTCTACAATGCTTTGACTATGAGAGCATTCCTCTCTTCACAACTCCATGAGAATATTGATTGACTGAAAATACTGATCTTTTGATTGTATTTAATCGAAATTAAACATGAAAAAAATAGTAATTTTCATGATTTTCATGATAAAATAATTCGTTAGACCCATATCCCCGTGAAGCCCCCAGTCATCAAAACTCGGTCAACTGAACGATATACATCCGTGCTTGAAAGCCAATTTTTCTGATAATACTGGTTTTTTTTTTAATTTTTGCCAATTTAACATACTCCTTAGGATTCTCTACAGAAGCAATCCTGAATAGTAGTGCTTCAACAGTCTGTCATGCTGCATTTAAGACTTCACTACTCAGTAATTAAATATCTTCTCATTATGGAACTTTTAGTCATTTGGTTAATTTTTTTCTAAGGACTAAGACTCACAAGTCTTTAGTCTGTTGTAATCAGGGTACTTTGCAGCACATTTAAATCCTGTATAACAATAAGTAGGAAATTAACTTTCTAATAAATTGACATTTCAATGCACTTACAACAAAATTTAATTTTGATATTGTGCTGCATTTGTCAGTATTTACAGCTCTAGATATATCCACTGTAATATAATTTTTTTTAATGCATAGTATACATAGTTCTAAGCAAGGAAAGGGTCTTTTTCAAGGATTTGAAAAATTACATTTAAAAGAAACATTCTGATGTTTTTTTAATAGCAGTAGCTTACAACACTGAAGCATGTTAGTGATTGCTATGAAGTAATTTCGATGATAGATGCAATACTGAAAATAAGATTAGTAAATAATAATTAGTAATTAAAGGGAAAAAACAGTGGTCAATGTCATGCAACTAGCGATACTGCTACGACTGTTATCGACTCATCGATCATAGCCACAGCACTATCAGTAATAACTATTGATTTTATTTCTAAGCCTCAGAAATTTTGGAAACTTCCAAATATAATCAAATGATCATAAGGGCTCACTAATTTTTCAAATTACTTCAGATTTGGAAATTCAAGTTTGATTATACTTGATGGTTCTTGCCTAAATATCTCTCATTAGCTTGTCTTATATATATTTTTTTCTTCTATAAAGTTCTATAAAAAATAAAGTTCTTTGATATCACTTATTATTAGTCCACTCCACGATACAAATTATATTATTCAAAAAACATATATCTTAGATTGTTCATATAGCAACAGATTGGAAATGACCTAACTGTATTCACTATAATCAGTACCATTTTTAGCATATGGTTGACTGCAGTTTAAAAAAAATGTCAAACTATTATTAAATATATTCTTAAAACGCTATAATTGGAGTACAAAACTGGCGAGAACATATCGTTTCTGATAGTGGGTTGTTCGTTTATTAATATGGCTTTTAAATATGATATTGACATAAAAACTAATTTTTGGGTAAAAAACTTTTTTTGCTTAATTTTTCAAATCAATATACCTTCTGCGTCTTTCGCGAGATCTCCTTCTGCGACGTTCCCGATCTCTGTCACGTTCTCTTGAACGGTCCCTTCTTCTTCCAGGTGAAGGTGTGCGACTCCGTCCCATCTGCAAAGCATTTACAAAACATATATCTAATTTGATGAGGATAAAAAATTGATGCATGAAAATAGTTACTTTTACAAATCGTTTGTATTTGTTTACACAGAATTTTTATGTTATGTTACGATCAATGCGAAACATTATTAAATCAAGTAATTCAACACAACAATCACATCGAAAGTTTAACTTATGTAATTGAAGCGAATTATTTCTATTGATTCTGAATATATTTTGCAATTTTTAAATCTTGTGTTTAATTGACATAACCATGAAGACTAGAGTAGTCTTTATGGACATAATCTGCGAACAGAGATTTAAATGGAAGCACAGGGCCAATGTTAATATTTGGCAGAGAAAAAGTAGTTCCGATTTCCGCCTAAGGACTGCGTGGCGATGTATCGATATCACACTCCGAAAGAATATCTTGGCACGCCCCTTTTCGGTCATCTCTCTTGAACACATGCCTAACAGGCTATCACTCATTCTTTCTCGCACTAACGGTGTAACGTCAGAGCAATGCTTGAGCAGGAGACTGGTGGGGTAGTTTACCATTTTTCCTCACACCCATGCATCCGTAATGCTAATATTTATGGTGATCGTGTTTCACCAAATAAGCGTGGATGAGTTATCAATAGGACTGTCGTTTAATAGTATGATAGTATAATAAAAAAATGAAATAACCGAGCTCTCGGTGTGTCCAAACCAAGTAGACTCATAATTTTTCAGATACTTTGATACAATATAGATAGAATTGTGTAATGGTCGAGCGGGCTGAGCCGCTGTTTTTTTTTACCGCGAACTAAGCAGTCTCAGTTCGATCCCCGGCCTATTCTTTTATTTTTCTTTCCAGAGGAAAAAGAATTTCTTTCCGGTTTTAAGAATATATATAGTTTTAGGGAGCGTAATCCTATGGTATAAAATTCTGAACTAAAACGAGGATACAAAGTAAAATCTCGCACGTTGCACGTCATTATTTTCCACCTTTGACAAAGTCACCTCCGGTTCTAAAGATGGAGAGCAATTTTTTGTAAAAAAGTAAGCAAACTTACAAGGAAGAATAGTTTGGTGTCCCCCCTCCGATTTTAATGGAACTCACGTATGTTGTAGAGCAGGGGTCTCCAAACTTTCCAGCCTTAAGGCCATACTAATTACTCCAGTAAGTTCCGAGGACCAAAACCATATTATCATTGTTGCCGGTGGTAAAAAGTGAAATAGTCCAAAATCTGTCCGCGGGCCGAATGTGGCCCGCGGGCCGTAGTTTGGAGACCCTTGTTGTAGAGCATCGAAATCTAAAAGACACGTATTTTTTTTTATCGGCGGAAAAACATTTCTAAGGGGTGAAATCGCCCTTAAAAATTAGGCATGTCGAGGGGTGATTATGCAGTTTCACCCAGAAGGCATCAACTGATTTTAATGAAACAAAAACCAAAATACTCCTCATTGAAGATAATAAAAATTGCACGTGAAGTTGAAGAGAAAAATTCATTTGCAGGGGTGAAACTGCATAATCACCCCTAACTTTGAAGGGTAATTTCACCCCTTAGAAATGTTTTTCCGCCGATAAAAAAAATACGTGTCTTTTAGTTTTCGATGTTCTACAACATACGTGAGTTTCATCAAAATCGGAGGGGGACACCAAACTATCCTTCTTTGTTAGTAACATTACACTTTTAATAAAATTTGAACTCGTTTCATTCTCGCCAAATTTGAAACCAAGTGGACTTGCCGTTATAGAGAAAATAGATTTTTTTTCGAAAAAACACAAAAACTCATAATTCTATAAAATCTGAACGTCTTTATCGATTACTGCTAAACTCAACACCGAGTAACCGTGTCTCCTCCCCTATGCTTGTAAACAGTTTTAGCTTGATAGCTCAAAAATTACAAAAGTTAGAAATCATCTTTTTGTCGAAAAATTCATACTACCATAGAAATAACACAAGTTAGCGATTTGGGGGAAACAGCTGCAAACTGGCGATGGCTGCGTCCCGACTCATGCGAAAAGTTTCAGGAAAATCAATCAACCCGTTCTCGAGATATAGCTATTTGAATGTTTCATGCTCGTCACAGACACACACACACGCACCCGCGCGCGCCCACGGACATTTCTTCTAAATATAATTTCTCGAGACTTATTTTGCCTTTTTAAGTAGTCTGGTATCAAAACCTGGAAAGAAATGTTATTAACGAAAACAAAGCTTCCTTTATGAGGAAGTAAAAAAAATTATTCGCGGTAGCAAGAACACATTGTGTTTCACTATAAATGATAAAAAAAAATAAAAAGATAAATGTCTGGATTGATCCAGATTATTAATCTTTACATATATATAATGATGATTAGACATATACAGGGTGTCCGATGAGAAGGTATACTACTTTGTTTGTTTATAATTTTTGATTAAATGAAAGTGAATGGATCTTATATTGATAAATGTTTTATTTAATGTCGGCAATTATGTATGGAATACAGTATCAGATAAATGTCCGCCTCTGTTAGCCTCACAAATGCGAGCCCTTTTGAGCACATTTTTCATTACATTCTCACACATTTCACGCGGTATTTCATTAATTTCATCACGAATATTTTGTTTGAGTTGCTCAAGCGTTTCTGGTTTGTTTGCATAAGCCTTGCTTTTTAGATATCCCCACAAAAAGAAGTCCGGAGCAGTCAAATCAGGCGACCGTGGAGGCCAATCAACATCACCATTTTTTGAAATAACTTGTTGTGGAAAGAGGTCTCGCAGTAATTCCATTGTAATCCTGGCTGTATGCGATGTGGCACCGTCTTGTTGATACCACATGTTAATCAAGCCCAAAGCATGCAGTTGTGGTGTTAAAAAGTTTTCAATCATATCACGATATCGCTCCCCATTCACAGTTACCGTTACGCCGTTTTGATTTTCAAAGAAGTAAGGTCCAATGATTCCTCCTGACCAAATTGCACACCAGACTGTCACTTTTAATGGATGTAAAGGTGACTGATGAATAATTTGAGGGTTTTCCATTGCCCAGAACCGACTATTCTGTTTATTCACATATCCATTTGTTTCTCCCAAAAATTTCACGTAACTTTCTCATCGTCACAGTAATCGATGATTGATTTTGATAAAATGTTTTAACGATTAAAACACGTTGGTTTATCGAATATTTTTCCATAATAAATTTGCCACGTGTCTACTTCACGACTGCCAAATATGAACTGTCAAGACTAACGTTTACCAAAATGGCGGCAAAACAAAGTAGTATACCTTCCCGGTGGACACCCTGTACATACTACTTAAAGGGTTATTTTTATAAATAACTTATTATGGAATGTTTAGTCTCCTGGATCACAGCCACTACTAAAAATTTATAAAAATCTGGGATTTCTAAAATAACATGTTACATGGTATAATAACATGACAGTTGTATAGTACCATCTAAAATAAAATTCATTATTATTTATGCGATATTAATAATAAATAGGAATCGTGCTTCACCGCGATATTTTACCGAAAGTTCGAATACATTGTTAATTGAGGAAAATTTCTAATTATTGTGATAAAAATGTTATGTATACCTTTGCGTCCAAACTTTTGAATATCGAAAACAGAAGTTTGATCTGAATTGCAGTTTTTTTTGTTATGAATAAAAGAACATAGAATGGCGAATCATAAGGATATGATGCAGAGGAATACATGTACAATTCATTGCTATCACGTGATTTAATAATACAGCCATAAAAATTCTTGCATTATCCGCTTAATAATAAATCAATGATGGTTATAATTAAAATAACTTTCCCAATCGTTTTTACATCGAATATGATGTAATTATTAATCTAAAAATAGCACTCCTAGAGAACACATTCAACATTTATTTGATTGTACGCATTCCATAATGTATTGTTAAGAACTTATTATATTATTATTATATTGGGTATGGGAAAAAGTTCGTGGCGTTTTTTTTTAGTAAAATTCAACTGGTTTTCTTATAGTGTGAAAATGAATTTATTTAAACCAAATATGCTCCAATATTATCGACAATGTTTCACCATTTTTCGGGTAGAGCCATGATGCCATCGTTGAAGAACTTCTCTGGTTTCTGGTTGAAACACTGAATCAAGTCGTTTTCACAGGCTTCTTTTGAAAGCAGCTTAATTCCATTTAGAGAGTTCTGCAGAGATCGGAATAAGTGATAGTCAAAGTGTGGTATGTCTGGACTATACGGTGGATGCATCGAAACTTCCCAACCAAGCTCTCGCAATTTTTGACGGGTCATCAAATAAGTGTGTGGGCGGGCGTTGTTATGATGGAAGACAACACGTTTCCTATTAATCAATTCGGGCTGTTTTCTTTCAATTGCTTGGCGTAATCACTCTAATTGTCCATAGTAGAATTGAGAATCAATCGTCTGAGAAACTGAAATAGTTCATGGTGGATGTTGAATCTAACGATTCTTTGGAACCTGTGTGAATTACTAGAAAGGAAGGAAATCAGGGATAATAATAAATTATCAGAACACGATTTAAGATTGTTTGGTTTATTGAACAAAATGACGCACGTACTAACTTGCATGCGGTCAACTACAGACTAACCGACTTTGCTCGCCGAGATCGCGGTATTGCACGTCGCATAGAGAGTGGGGATACCTGGTTTTTCAAGAAGCCTCGGCTGCGCACGCACACATACGTTTCGGAAAGCACGTTAAGCAAATCCAACAGTGGACGATTCCCTTCCAGTCCCATCACACACACAGCATAACCTTTTTCGCCGTCAATCATGGCTTCGCGAACGCTTGTGACGGCTCACCATCCCTTGTCCACGATCTTTGACGCTTCCGATTGTCGTACGTGATCCATTTTTCATCACCGGTTATGACACGTTTCAGAAATGGCTCGATTTTATTGCGTTTCAGCAGCGCATCACAGATGTTAATTCAGTCCATCATGTTTTTCGCGCTCAACTCATGAGGAACCCGTACATCGAGCTTCTTTTTGTAGCCAACTTTGTGTAAATTGTTCAAAACAGTTTTGTGGTCAATGCCTAGCTCCATGATACCAATATCGACACTACTGACATGCTTATGTTGCTGGTCTTTTTCGAGAATTTTATCAGCTTTTTCAGTGATTGGACGACCAGAGCGTGACTCATCTTTCACATAGAAATTACCAGAACGAAAGCGAGCGAACCATTTCCGCGTAGCAGATTTTGATAAAGTACCTTCACCGTACACAGCACAAATTTTTTCACAAACCTGCGCAGCGTTCTTTCCTTTGTTGCAATAATATTGCAAAATATAGCGCAATTTTTTTATTACTTTTCTCCATATTCAAACGCAAACAACTTTCCAACCACTGCACCAATTTCGATGCTTATACACGCAAAGGAACGCTCGAAGTGTCACCTTTCGAACGAGCGTTTAGTGGTGTCGCTGCGATCTGTGTTCCCTGACTTATTTGCAATTGATGCCATCTATTGGGACAAACGCCACGAACTTTTTCCCAGACCCAATATTTATATCATTTTAGCTCAAGGATACTTTTCCCATAAAATATGAAATAAAATAACGATAGATGTAAAGCCATATTTAATCGGTCATACATGACGTCTGAAAAAGGGATAAACGTTATCATCAGTCTGACCATTTGTTATCTTACCTATAACTCAAAAAAATGTCAGGTAAAAGGATCGAACCAGGATCTCCCAGTTTTCGAGACAGAAGAGAATGCTTTATACCGCTCGACCATAGACTTACATATATAATAGACTGCGCCGTTCTGTAAGAGGCTCTGTCCGCAACACCCGAAAGAGACAGCAATATTAAAAGTATCTGTGTCTCATTCTAACGCGCCAGTTAGTGGGGATGTGAAAGAAGAACAGGAGAGTGCATGGAAGAGAGCAGAAGAGAGAACTGGGAAACTGTTCTAACCTTTAACCCTGTGTAGACAGCTCGTAAAGTACATTCATTTTAAAAAATGGTTCACTTGTGCTGCATTTGCAAATTACAAGCTGGTGCTATTGCGGATGTTTCTTTCCACAAGCAAGTATCTTGACAAATACTATACTGATTAATAAATATAAAGCGCAGTTCAATATTATAATTTTTACTTGTTTTACAGCAAATAGAAACTGTAACAATAAAAACTTCTTATAAAAGTAGAATTATATTTCAGAATTCCCAAACAAGAGAACATTAAGCTACAATGGTTTAAAAATATAGGCAGAGAAGTAAAGAAATATGCTACAGTTTGTAGCAAGCATTTCAAAGAGGAAGATTTTTATTATACTGGAATTAATTACATTAAAAGAAGAATGTTACTATCAGGAGCTGTTCCATCTTTATTACTTACTCCTCCCAACAGGTAACTTTTCATCCTAACAGCACAGATATCTGAAGGACATCCAGAGTACATCCTGCAAAGATCTTGTGCTGTCTCGGTATTGAAATATTTTAATACTCAAAATTTTCAATTACAACCTAATGAAGTATAATGTATGAATTTGTAATTTACAATTTCAATGATAAGGCTAATCTACAAGTATGACAGAATTATTGTGAATATTTTTTATTCCTCAAAACTAATGTTTTTATGTGCATAACTGTATGTCATATATTTATAATTTACAGCAATGATTGTATGCCACCACTGATTTTAAATAACATACCATGCAATATTAATAGTACAACAAATGAAGTCGATTAATGTAATCGGTGCCTGACTGTTATAAACCCAAATGTGACAAATACTATTTTACATACCAGTGAAAGTATAACACACAGGAGTGAAAATAATCCTTTAAATGTCTGAGAAATAAAATTGCAGCAACTTTGAAATTGCAGAAAATAAAATTGATGTAATTGATAACTATGATTTTAGTGAAAATAGTGAAGAATGTGGAATAAATGATTTGCTATTTAGTGTTAATTCCACAGAAGATACTCCACAATCAATATTAAAAAGGTTTGTTGTTAATTATTATTTAAGAAAATAAATAGTAGAATAAAATTATTACATGATGTATATGGATATGATATTTCAGGAAAGCAGATGAGCCAAATGTAAATGCAAAACGTTTGTGTAATTTGCGATATATAGGGGATTTACGCAGAGAAGACTTTACTTCTGATGCTAGTTGGAAAGTCGTCAATAATTTTGTTAAAGAGTCAAGAAAAAAACAAGGCACTTTGCAAAAACGAGTCAATCGCTTCCACAAGAAAGTAAACAATTTACAAGGATTGTTAGATCACTTGAAAGAAAGTCGATTAATTTTGAACGCTGCTTCTAGTACTATAAATGTGAGTCATCTATTGAATTAAGATAAATTACATACATATTTTTTTAGTGAGCAATTTAGCGGCAGATTCGAGCAGAGTCTATCGACTAATTTGTCAACAGATTGTACACGCATTCTGTCTCGCATTCATATTATGTGAATACAGTCCTTTTTTTAGTAATAATGTTTATATTTAATATTTTTTGCATCCAGTTTGTATTGTAAGCAAATATATGTGCTAACAAAATAATTTGGTTTTCGATTTTAAGCCCTTTAAAACTTGCACGTAACATTTTCGAAGAAAAATGAATGACATATCTTTTGACTTATAAATTGTCTCAGGATCATATTGAATCCTTTTCGTGTATTAGGAAAACGGGTGGTTTTAATAACAATCCAACTTGTCGACAATTTAGGTCAAGTTATAAGAAAGTTGTTACTCATGTTAATTCTATTGCACCAGATACAGCAAATTGTATACAGCAAGATAATACTAAATTGTTGAAATGTGCAAATTGAGAGCTTCAATGTAATAATGATTCTTTATTTAAAAAATTAAGTAATATATCATTTGAACATGATTATGTAGGCTGTAATGGCTGGACATGGAATGAGTATAATAGTGAAATTGTTACCTATATTTCTGATTGCGTTGTGAGGTCTATAAAAAAAAAAGTCAAATGTGAAATATGTCTTGAACAATTAGAAAACGATACTGTTGCCTCGAAACTCATACAATTAAATAATAGAATACCTCAAGATTTACAAAATAAAAAGAAAGGCTTAATATCACCAAGTGACGACGTTGTTACAGTGTGCAAAACTGCCGAAAAAGTTATTAGAAGTACTCCAAATTCATTTTCTATGAAACATGTACTTGAAAAGCTTATAATTCATGCGAAAAGGTTATTATTTGGTTTCAATTTGTTTTCAAAGATGGACTTAGTGCCAGAAAAAGCAGCTGATTCTAATCATAAATTGGATTTGATAAATCTTATTTTACAAAAATATTTTTATATCAGATTGAATCACGAGGCTAAACGTTCACGGCATGAGACTAAGAGAATAAGACATTTTCATACTAAACTAGTTTTATTTCAAAATCAATGACTTGAAAAGATTCCATACATAGCATGTATTATTATTGAAATATTGCTGCAATTTGGAACAATATTACAGTAATATTTCTGTTACATTTGTAATATTACGTGCTATGTGAGACAATACATACATTATTTGTGTTAGATTATATAATTAATAACTTAACCAGTGTCCGATGTATGGAAGTATCAATATCCCCAGTAGCACGCAATAGTTTTACATACGTTTTTAAAACATATCTAACATTTCATAAACGTTTGTAAAACGTGCTACCTGGGATATAACATGTGCATATAAAAAACTCGTAAGTTTATAAAGTTTATAATAAGTAAGATTTTTATATTGTACACTGAAGAGTTTTAATTGTCAAATTGGAATTTATTCTATAAGAATTTATTTTAATAAATGTCTTGGGTACGTTATATTAGTTGTATTATATTAAAAACCATCTCCCCAGAATACCCACATAGCAATGTAATATTACAAATATCGCAGGAATATTACAGCGATATATTAATATAGTGGCAATATTACAGTAATATTTCTGCGATATTGTAATATTACATTGCTATGTTGGTAATATATATTAATCTTATAAAGGGTGGTTAAATTTTAAGGGCCGATGTTGATTTTGAATAAAACACCAATTATTTGGGAAATTATTGTCAATTCTTTTTATTATGATAATATGGTATGGTTCAATTATGTATGGAACAAAATATCGGCCAAATGGCCGCCGCGACCTCGGCGGCACACCTCCATCCGATGGTCCAAATTTTCGATGACGCTTAGGCATAATTGAGGTTCTATGCCGTTAATGTGCCGAATTATCTCATCCTTTAGCTCTTGAATTGTTGCTGGCCATCTTTCCATGGTTCAAATTGAGTTAGTCTGAGATTGAGAAATGTCAAATGAAATGCAGAAAAAAACTTGACGTTTAGGTGTGGTTCACATTCAACATCGGCCCTTACAATTTAACCACCCTTTATATAAAAATGAATGTTTGTCCGTCTGTCTGTCCGGCTGTACCACTGACCGATTTCAGCCAAACTTTATACCAATCTTGTTGAAGACCAAAGGAAGGAAACTGTATATATCTCACCCCTGAAAACCATCCCCTTCAACCTCTATAAAAAATTCTTAATAAAATCCACACGCATTCACCGATTACAACTAAACCAAGCACAAATATTGTTAAGAGCCTAAGGAAGGTCACTGGATATATCTCACCCCTGAAAACCACCCCCTTCATCCCCTAAAAAAATTCTTAATAAAATCCACACGCCTTCACCGATTACAACCAAACCAAGCACAAATCTTGTTAAGAGCCTAAGGAAGGTCACTGGATATATCTCATCCCTAAACCCCACCCTCTTCACCTTCTTAAAAAAGATTCTGCAAAAATATTCACGCGAATCAACTGATTTCAACTAAACCTTACACAAATATTATAGCGGGTCTAAGACGGGTACGACAAAGGTCGTACTCTATACATATCCACCCACTTAAACCCCTAAAAAAAGATTTAGTATAAAAATCTACACCTCTTGACTGATTACAACCAAACTTTACACAAATTTTGATAAGTTCTAATGGAAGGTCACTGTAGAAATATAGCTCACCCCTTAAAATCGCGCCTTCATCCCCTAAAATAGTTAGTTTTTCTGCCTTAACCGATTTAAACAAAACTTCACAAACAAAATAGAAACTCACTCACTCTATATATCTCCCCCCATAAAACCACCCCCAACGAAAACAATCTTTATCCCCCACTGAAAGTAATGTGGTTTTTTTCAACTTTTTTAAACACCGATTTAGCTGTTATTCCCCGTATGATGTGACACTCGGGCAACGCCGGGTAAATCAGCTAGTATTTTATAAATTGTAATTACGCAAAAATTTTCTTTTAATATAACGTTAATTCTTTTAATATAAAGTTAAATATAATACTGATATGTTGACGTTTTCACTTTTTCCCCTTACCGCCTGCTACACCTCTCGACAACTCCCCTCAAACTTCCTTCCTACTCTCTGCGATGTGCGAGAGAGAGAGAGTGGTACTTTTAGACTATCTCTGTCTTTCGGTCTCTCGGACAGCCGGCCCATAAGAACGCGCAGTCTATTATATAAGCCTATGCGCTCGACCATACCCAGACAGAAATATGAAGGTACAGTGGCACCACGGTAGCAGAACGGTGCAGCTCGGCGTGACATTACAGTGGAATCATGTACGTCTGCATGTGACTGCTTCCGTGTCGGCACGACATGACGATACGTAGTATTCGCACTGTGTTTACACATACGATCCTCGTCTCGGGATAAAGAACCAGAACGCTGCCGGCACATCGTACCGTCTCAAAAATTCGGCGAGACACTACTGTGACAGCATGCATCTAGCTGTCCGTGAAGTCTCAAACTTCTCCAGGGCGGAATAGTAGCGGCATACAGTCTGCTCGTCGTGGGCTATTGAAATCTGCCCGACGCAACGGTGCCGGCACGTTGCCAGATCATCTTGTCATCTCAAAAAAGATAACAGGACAGAACTGTATCGGCACGTAGCCGTATTACCGTAAGGTCTCTAAATTCGCCCTGGCGACACGGTGACGTCACGCTGTCAGTTCGCGGTTAATATTTTTAATTCGCCAGGAAGGAATAGTACCGGCATGCAGCTAACTTACCGTGAGCGTAGGACTTTTTTGACGTCACGGTGACGTTACGTTACAAGCTCGTGGTTTCTCTTTTTGATTAGCCCGGACGGTACGGTGTTTGGCATTTTCCCTCGCGCCACGGTGACATCACGTTTTCCGTTCGGAATTACTATTGAAATTTCTTCAAGAGGGGATGATACGTTACTTGGCCATAACTTCCTTACCGTCCCTATTACAGTTATTGTTATTCTCTATTATTAAAGTTATAGCTTGAGATAATACTGAGCAGAAATATTCATTTCGTAAAAAAAAAAAAAAGAAGAAAACAAGCAATAGTGTCACCACGTTGTCATCGATCAGAAAAACAGCACTACACAGATGAGCTACAAAATTCGGACAGTGCAATGTTTCGAATATGTTTTCACAATTTCAATAACAAATAAGACTCTTAAAGCTAATTTAGCCAAATCTATTTTGAAACACTTGTGTTAGTGAACACAAGAGGTAAAGAAAACCGTTAGTGAACGTGATTTGAGGGCGCGCAGCGCCCGAGGTACTCGTACAAGATCTGGCTATGAATTAAAGGTATATTTTGCTATCAGAAAATAAAAGCTTCTGCATATATACTACATTTTTTTTCTTGTATTTATAAAAAAAAAAGCTTACATAAACACTAGTATGAAAAAAAAATATTAGAAATATTAGAAAGTATTTTAAAAAGTTAAACAAAAGGTAAATTTAAAAAAGTTTATTGTAAAGAGAAATTTTGACTGTTTACTTATTATATTCTCTCCTGCCTTCTTCTGTTTTGGACGGAAGCCTCTCACGGCCTGCCACCATTCTTCCATGTGCTTACTTACCTTCACTTTCCTCCATCTCTCATCGAGCCAGCTTTTCCTCGCCTCTTTGTACACTTCATTTAATCTTTTCTTCTCTTCTACTACCCTCTTTCTCGTTTCAGGACTTCTGTTTTTTAGAAATATTTTTAGGCTGCTCCAGACTTTCCTACGCTGTTCTTTACATTCCACATTGAACCACCCCAATTGGTGATTCTATTTCTTACTTTTTTGGTATTTCCATTTTTTTCGCAGTTTCCCATATAGCTTCCTTCATTTGTTGCCATCCTCCCTTTTTCCCCCTTGATTTTTCAATTTCTTGCCATATTTTATCTAGCTCAGACCCATATTCTTCCCCTTTTGCGCTGTTCCAAATTAACTTTTTTCTTTTCTTTCTTTTACTGGTGTCTATTTTCCCAATAGTTTCTTTCCCCCAGCTTTCTATTATGTTAAACACAACGGGCAAGTGGTCTGACTCGATTCTTGGTACTATTTCCATGCTATTAACGATATCTTTATCATCCTCCATCAGAATTACGAGATCGAGGACCGAGCTGCCGCCTGTTCCGATATATGTTATTTTTCCCGATTCGTCCCCCTTACATCTGCCGTTTAACACCGTTAAACCGAGGTCTTCGCATATACTGAGTAAATAATAACCCTCGGGGTTAATCATTTCATCTTCGGAGTTTCTAGGTCCTCACTGCCCCCCTCTCCATCGTTTTCTACAAGTGCTTGGTCTTTGCCGATTCTTGCATTGAGATCCCCGACTATCATTACACTCGCTTTCACATTCACTCCATCATCCACGCACACTTTAAGCTTTTTTCCAATCACTCTCATACCAACATTGTTATACGGTGTTATCATCCATATCTCTCTTTCGTCGATCATTCTTCTTGTTTTAATTATTAGCCCAAAATCCCATTCATCCACGCTCCAGTTGGTTCCCGCGTTTTTGCGAATTCCCGCGAGGTGCCCCCCCTTTGCTCTACCTTTTGCACATTGTCTCGTCGCCGCTTTTGTCCACCACCGAAATTGCTTATTAAGTTTACTTAATATTCTCGATTCGTTCTCTTTCTCTATCCACGACTCTTGAATTATAATAATATCACAGGTTTCTAAGAACTCCCACGCTTTCCATACGTTATTTATTCCCGGACAGTTCCACGTCACTGTTTTCCACGTTCTTACACATTTATCTACGAAAAAAATTGTTTCTTATTTCTAGTTCGCCCTTCAACTCATTCCACCGCCACCACACACCATTCACACACATTTTCTGATAGCCTACCCTAACTATTTGGTTCGCTCTTCTTGCCTTTTTCGTTTCTTCTTCTATCCACTCTTGTATTTCCCTCTCCCTCGGTGTGTAGTCGTCTCGGATCCAGATTATTGAGCCTTTCAATTCCGCTGTTCGCGACATTATCGCCTTCTTTATGTTTATGTTTCCGGTCGATGCCACTGTACCCCCGCCGAGCAATTGCAGTTTTCTAATCCTCGGGTCAATCCCCAGTCTCTCTTTTATTATATGTGTGATTTCGTTTCGGACGCCTCTACCAACTGCTTTTACGCCTGTGACAACGATATTATTTCTTCTTATCCTTCTCTCTTCTCTTTCGAAGTCCCATTCTGCTGCCGACATTGCAGAAGGCTTTGCGTGTTCGCGTAGCACTTCTTGGCTAGAGTTTCGCTTCTCCCCATGTCTTTCCGATTCTTGCTGTTCCTCCCTCCTGTTGTTTTCTCTCTTGCTGTTGTTCCGTATATTTACTTTTTTCGTCTGTTTTACTTCCCAGCCGTTATTATTGCAATCTGATTGCCCCTCTTCGCTAATAGTGCTATCTGTTTCCCCTGTCACTGCTGACGCAAAGGCCGTCGTCCTCTCTTCTTTTTCCTTTTGCAAGAGTTCATCTTTCTCTTTTAGTTTTTCTTTCAGCTTTTCTTTATCTTTCACTAGCTGTGTAATGTCGCCTTTGAGGCATTGGATTTGCCCTATGAGGCCTTGCATTTGCCCCTCGTACCACTCACATGCATCCTCGTGCGCTACTTTCTCGTTAGCTCTGAGTATTTTTTCGTCTTCGGCTTCTGCTACAAGAGCCTTCACTATTCTGTGCACTTCTGTTTTCCACATTTTCTTCATCCTCTCCTCAGCGTGCATGATTAACTGTTTCACTACTTTGACCCACTCTTTTTCTTCCGTTTCTGCACTTCTCGCGCCGTTGCCGGCTCCCTCGTCGTCTGTTCCCGAGTCATCTTCTCGCTCGTCATAACCGCTGTACTCGGCCCCTACTACCTTTGCTATCACTGACGTCACTTGTACCTCAGATGTATGGGCGGCCACTGCACTGACACTATTCAGATTAAGCGTCTCATCAGCTTCGCTTGCTCCCCCCGCCATTTTTCCCATTAGTTCTTGGCTGAACTCTTGAACGCCTTCTTCGTCTTCGCTATTGTCCACCTTTTTCTTGTTTTTGGTTAGGCTTTTTCGTTGCCCTGTGTCGGCTTCGTCACGTCGCTCGTTGGCGAACGGTTGACACGGCCTCCCCCCTTGAATGGGTTGGGCAGTGGCGTTTCCGTTCCTTTAAGCAAGTACATGTCGATTTTTTGGTGCTCTGATTTATCGGTCGGGACCTTCTTTGGGCGGCTTCGAGATTTTTTCTCACTCTTCTGTGGGTCTAAGGCGCTGTCGCCCTCTGTCGGCCCTTTCACGAAATTCCATCCCGCGCCTTGGTCTTGCGAATTTCCGCCCGCCACCATGCTGAATCTTTTCCAACCTCACTTTTCAAAGACTCGCCCTTTCCACGTAAAAGGCCACCGACCACGACAATTGTGTCACCCCGCTGTAGGCCAACACTTTCAGCAAAGCTTCGCGCTGTCCTCTATCTTTACGTATGGTTTTTGTACCCGGAGATGCACACTTGCACGCAATTTACTAAAAGAAAACTCCGCTTACGAAACGGTGCGTCTACCTCGCTCAAACGCTCCCCCCTCCTTCAGTTTTTGTATAGTATTAGCTAGTCTTTAATCGAAGGTTTTTTTTTTCGATGCGTACTTTTTTTAATATCGAGGAAAAATGAAGTGATTTTTCGGTAAAAAAATTTCGGTAAAAAAATCACTAGATTTTTCCTCGATATTAAAAAAAGTACGCATCGAAAAAAAAAATCCTTCGATTAAAGACTAGATAATACTATACAAAAACTAAATTTATTTTGTTTTTTTATTTCAGATGATTGGTTGGGCAGTTACAGTGGTCACCGCGGAAGGCCTTTTTTGAACAGCGGTCCGGACGGATATACTATATCATTTACATATAGGAATTTTTTCCAATAAAAAAATTATGAAACATACTCAAAGATATTCCCCTTACTGTGAAAAAAAAAGTCCATACTTAATTATCATATTGGCCCTGTCCCGTATAGGCCCCCTCGTGCGCTTACCGAGAAATAATGCCTACAATAAATAGATACAATGTCAAACTTCGTCGACGATACGTGAGTGATGACGTTACCGTTGTGATCAGCACTTACGGCTTTTTGGTAGTCGTGTTCGCTAATCCCCTCGAATGCAGTGATGTCCTCCTTAGACCGTAATGGTAGACACTCATGCTTTTCCGGGAACTTGCTTGATAAATACTCGGTCGAGATCGTCCTTGCTCTCGCGGTTTAATTGTCTCCTTTTCGGGAGCGATTCGCTCTGGCTCTCGCGGCTACAAATTTCATTGAAAATTGACGGAGATACGACACCACGTGACATTATCATATCACCATGGAGCCTTCGTTTTTCACCAATTCCTCTGGTTTTGCCATCGGACTTTATCACCAGAGACTTCTTTAGCAGAGAAGCATATATTTTCAAAAGCGACATTATAAACAGAAAAGATGCAAAGTGGAATCTTGCACATTGCTTCCTCATTATTTCCCGTTTTTACTCAATGGCATCTGATAAATAGGCAATATATTTAAATGTCTTTGTGTTCTTTAGAACTCAGCGCACCTGCATTTTATGTCTGACTGTTCGTTCTAGTGAGTTTGCCTAGCTAGGTTCATGTTTATGTTCTTCCTCGCTAGAGAGGCCACTGTACTGTTTCTTTTTTGTACGCCTGAATGGCACAAGCCTAGTGTGTCGACTGTAATAAAGTTCAGTTTGCTTGAAGTGTTTATGTCCTATTCTGCATAAAAACAATCCTGATAACGAAGCGCTATTCTGTCAGGTTATGGGCCCAGACTGATAATAAGTGATTGTTCGAGCAAATAAGTGTGCAACCGCGAATCCTTTGTGACGCGTCGTATCGTACGGGATTTCTCAATCAGTCATGGCGGAACAGGACAGGTTCAAGGCCCCTTTGTTTGACGGGACGAACTTCGACAATTGGAAATTTCGCATGGAAACGTTATTAGAGGAACATGAACTACTCGAATACGTAAAAAAAAGCGTATACGTCAATGGCCACCATTGAGGAAGCCGATAGTGCGGCAGTAAATTGTGCAAAAGAGGGACAGTTGGAACAGCTCAAAAGGAATGATCGGAAGTGTAAATCGCAGATTGTGTAGCGGATTGCGGGCAGCCATCTTGAATACGTGTAAGATGAAGATACAGCGCATGGAATCTGGACAGTTTTGTCGAACGCCTTTGACCGGAAAGGCATAGTTAGCCAACTTAGACTCAGAAAATTACTTCTAACCATGAAATATTTCACGTCGGAAATAATGGGAGGTCACTTCCTAAAAATTGATAGGTTGATACGAGAGTTGCGCTCTACAGGGGCGAAGCTAGAGGACACGGACGTGGTGTGCCATCTACTGTTAACTATGCCTACGGAATATGATGTAGTGGTAACAACAATCGAGACGTCATCGACTAACAAGCTGACTCTTAGTTTTGTGAAAAATCGTCTACTCGACGAAGAAGCGAAAGGAAGCGGATCAGTTGAGGGAGCGCAGAACGATAGTAAATCTTCAACGGCGTGTGTGACTGCGGCAAATCACAGCAAGGCTTGTGGAAATAAACAACCGTCGTCAAAGCGTTTTCCGTATAAGTGTTACAACTGTGGCCTGGTTGGTCATAAAAGAACTGATTGCAAGAAGAAACCAAAGAAGAACAAAAATTCGGAGGTTGCAAACGTTGCAGCTGAAGCCAATACTGAAAGTGGTCCAAGCTACACTTTTTGTTCAGGAGAAGGAAACTTTGTTAAGAACTCCTACTGGTATTTGGATTCTGGTGCGACGGAACACATGGCAAACGAACACGTTCGTCTGAATAATGTAAAACTGTTGCCTAAACCATTAAAAACAGAAGTGGCAAAATCCGGTCAAATTCTAGCGGCGAAGGAATTTGGCGAACTAAACGTACAGACTATGGTGAATGGAGAAGTGAACTCAATCACGGTTAAAGAGGTTCTGTTGGTGCCGGGTTTGCAGTGTAATCTCTTGTCAATCAGGAAGTTGGACATGAACGAATTTATTGTAAGGTTTGAAGACAGTAAGGGAGTGATTCGCAAAGAAAATACAGTCGTGGCAATTGCGTATTGGAAAGACAAACTGTATAAACTTGACTTTTGTGAGAAAATGGAAAGTGCCAATGTGTGTACGGTGTCAGAAAATGCGGAACTATGGCACAAGAGGTTGGGTCATATCAGTAACAACGGGCTGAAGAAGGTTTTGAACATCCCTGATGGATTCAAGATCGACAAAGAAGATAAGGTTTCGAAGTTGTGTCAGTATTGTGTTGAGGGCAAGCAGACGAAGCTCCCTCATAAAAAGGATCGGGTAAGAGCTAAACGTCCGTTGCAGTTAATTCACAGCGATCTCTGTGGACCGATGGATACGACTTCATATGACGGAAAGAAATACGTATTGACCTTTATAGATGACTTTACGCATTTCACGGTAGCTTAAACTTTGAGTTTGAAAAGTGAAGTACTTAGACACTTTAAAATGTTCAAGGCAATGGCTGAAGCGCACTTCAACAAAAAGGTGAGTCGTTTCAGATGCGATAACGGCCGAGAGTATATCTCAAACGAAACAAGAGAATATTTCGAGAGTAACGGTATACAATATGAATTGACAATCAGGTATACTCCACAACAGAATGGGGTCGCAGAACGTATGAATAGGACGATTGTAGAAAAGGCGCGATGTATGATACTTAATTCAAACACAAACAAACGGATTTGGACGGAAGCGGTGCTGGCTGCTGTATACCTGATCAACCGTAGTCCAACACGTGCCTTGCAAGATAAAGTACCGGCAGAATTATGATACGGTGAGCGACCAGATCTGCGGAAACTGAGGGTATTCGGAAGCAAAGTTTATCTAGTTTATCTAGCAAAGTTTGGGATATTGTCCGAATGGATATCGATTATGGTGTCCTGAGGACAATAATCTACTCTTTGGTACAGACGTCGTATTCAATGAAACGAAATTTAGTTTCGAAACTGACAACTTCTATGACAAAAGTCTGCCGAGTCAAGCGGAAACTGAAGATAATAAGAAGTTGCGGGATCAAGCCGGAGGAGCAGAAGTTCCAGAAACCAGCGACGATACTGGAAATCAAAGTAAAGTATCAACAGATGACCAATCCGATGAAAAGACAAAAGCAACTCGACAGAAGGAAAAAGGCAGCAATACAGGTTATCGACGGTGTTCTAGACTTAGAAGCAGGCCTAAACATCTGGATGATTATTGTGCTATGGCACTCACCGCGGAAAGTTTTCTTGGAGAAATTCCTGAAAATCTCAGCGAAATAGAAAATCGAGAGGACAAATATCACTCGAAGAAGGCTGTACATGATGAGATAGATTCATTACTGAAAAACGGAACGTGGGATCTTGTGGAATTGCCGCCTGGAAAGAGAGTGATCGATAACAGATTGACATTTCCAATTAAAAGAGACGAGAACGGAGACATCGAGTGTTATAAAGCACGTTTGATGGTCAAAGGGTGTTCGCAACGAAAAGGTTTCGATTATTCAGAGACCTATGCACCATTAGCTCGTTTAACCACAGTTTGAACTCTACTATCTGTTATTAATCACGAAGGTTTATTGGTGAGTCAAATGGACGTCAAGAACGCGTTTCTTCATGGACACACCGAAGAAGAAATCTATATGAAGCAGCCAGAAGGTATCAATAACAATTCCAATCTTGTTTAAGTTAAATAAGTCCCTATATGGATTAAAACAGGCGCCACGAGCTTGGAACGCAAGATTTGATGAGTTTGTGAGAAGTCTAGGATTTAGAAGATCTGAAAATGATAGGTGTTTGTACATCCGTACGAATGGAAATTCCAAGATCTATCTGCTGCTGTATGTGGATGATATTATCATTGCTGGCGATAATGAAAAGGATTTATATAAATTAAAGGCCTACCTGATGAACGAGTTCTCCATGAAAGACCTGGGAAAATTGCATAATTTTCTGGGTATTAAATTAAAAAGAACAAAAGCTGGCACTTTCTTAAGTCAAACAGCTTATAAAGGGTGGTTAAATTTTAAGGGCCGATGTTGAATGTGAACCACACCTAAACGTCAAGTTTTTTTCTGCATTTCATTTGACATTTCTCAATTTTAGACTAACTCAATTTGAACCATGGAAAGATACACAATCGAGCAACGCGTTAAAGTTATTCAGGCTTATTATGGAAATGGGCGTTCAAATCAAAATGCATATCGTGCATTTCGTTATTTTTTCGGTCAATTTAATCGTCCAAATGTGCGTACAATCGGAAAAATCGTGCAAAAATTTGAGGAAACCGGGTCTGTAGGAGATATTAAAACACCAGTGCATGCTCGTACAGCTCGTACTGCAGAAAATATTGCTGCTGTCCGCGATAGTGTGGCTGAAGAGCCGTCCACCTCAACTCGTCGTCGTGCCCAACAATTGCACCTCTCACGCTCGTCGTTGATGAACATTATGCATAAAGACTTGCATTTACACGCTTATAAGGTGCAATTGACTCAAGAACTAAAGCCTCTTGACCATTCCAAACGTCGTCAATGGTCAGAATGGTGGCAAGAAATGGCAACAGTGGATGATCAATTTTCGAAGAAAATCATCTTCAGTGATGAGGCACATTTTCACCTCAGTGGATTCGTCAATAAGCAGAATTGCCGCATTTGGGCGAATCATAATCCAAGAGTGATTGTCGAAAAACCAATGCACCCACAAAGAGTGACTGTTTGGTGCGGTTTATGGGCTGGCGGCATCATCGGGCCGTATTTTTTCCAAAATGAGGCCGGTCAGGCAGTTACTGTGAATGGTGTTCTCTATCGTGAGATGATAACGAACTTTTTATGGCCCGAATTGGAAGATATGGATGTGGGCGATATGTGGTTTCAACAGGACGGTGCCACTTGCAACACAGCTAACGAAACAATGGCTCTTTTGCGCGACAAATTCAATGGCCGTGTTACCATCGTGGTGGCGATGTCAATTGGCCGCCAAGATCATGTGATTTGACACCGTTGGACTTCTTTCTTTGGGGTTATTTGAAAGAAAAGGTGTACGTCGATAAGCCAGCAACAATTCAAGAGCTAAAGGATGAGATAATTCGGCACATTAACGGCATAGAACCTCAATTATGCCTAAGCGTCATCGAAAATTTGGACCATCGGATAGAGGTGTGCCGCCGAGGTCGCGGCGGCCATTTGGCCGATATTTTGTTCCATACATAATTGAACCATACAATATTATCATAATAAAAAGAATTGACAATAATTTCCTAAATAATTTATGTTTTATTCAAAATCAACATCGGCCCTTAAAATTTAACCACCTTTTATGAAGGATCTGTTATCTCGTTTTAAAATGGATGGATGTAAAGCAGCGAAGATGCCGATGGAAGTCAACCCGTGGAAGGAGCAGGACAACCTGAACAATGAAAATGTCGAGTGCATCATCTTGAAGAAACCATATCGGGAGCTCATGGGATACCTCATGTACCTGATGTTGACAACAAGGCCGGACTTGAGTGCATCAGTGAATTACTTCAGTCGTTTTCAGAGTAATGTCACTGATCTGCACTGGAATGGTTTGAAACGAATTTTACGATACATAAGAGGCACGCTCAACTATCGTCTCCTCTATCAACGGTCTGGAAGCGGAAACGACGCAGCACTGATGGGATATGCTGACGCGGACTGGGCAGAAGATGCAGATCGAAAATGGACGTCAGTGTTCCTGTTTCGGGTATACAACACTACAGTGTTATGGGCAACGCGTTAACAATCCACTGTAGCCCTGTCTTCTACAGAGGCGGAGTACGTGGCACTGGCGAGTGCTGCAACAGAGCTGGTTTGTCTGCAAAATTTATTACGTGATTTTGGTGTAATGTTTGATGGACCCACCGTAATTTTTTAAGACAATCAATCTTGCATTCATTTGCTTGACAAATGGGAACATCGTAGACTCAAACACATAGACGTAAAGTATAATTTTATTAGAAAACTGTTTGCTAATAAAGTGATTGATGTAAAGTATGTTCCGTCCAAAGAACAAGTTGCGGATATTTTTACGAAAGGTTTGACTGGTGAGCGCTTTATAAAATTGCGTGAATCTCTTGGTATTAGGGAAATGTAAATAAGAAAAATAGACATTTTTGTTTTGTTTAAAATGTTCATGTAGGTACGACATTTTCGTGTTATATTGAGGCGGAGTGATAAATAGGCAATATATTAAAATGTCTTTGTGTTCTTTAAAACTCAGCGCGCCTGCGTTTTATGTCTAACTGTTCGTTCTAGTGAATTTGCCTAGCTAGGTTCAGTTTTTATGTTTATGTTCTTCCTCACTAGAGAGGCCGCTGTACTGTTTTTTTGTACGCCTGAACGGCACAAGTCCAGTATGTCGACTGTAATAAAGTTCAGTTTGCTTGAAGTGTTTATGTCCTATTCTGCATAAAAACAATCCTGATAACGAAGCGCTATTCTGTCAGCATCTGTACGAGGATTTTGCATTTTCCGTGGAAGAATCTATGTATACATATGGAAAATTATAAAAAAGCAATGTGCAATGTTCTTATTTGCATCCTTGTTTAATGGAATTGTAGAACCTGAAGTACAATGAAAATTAAGTGATTGTTGTGCCGCGGAATATTCCTCTCCATATTTCGTATATTCGGGAATATTCCATAGCAAAGAAACATTGGAATTCGTTCAAGACCCGAAACGAAGTCCAATGCCCGATCGTACGAACGGCCCCAAGAACGCCGACGCAGCATGACCGACTCGCTTGGCGTTCGACGATAGGCTAACGCTGAAATTGCGAATTAAGGGATTTTCGTGAACACAGTTAGCAACTGCTTTACGAAGAACAGTTATAAATTAGACTCAAGATAGAACGGGTTGGTTCCTCGTCAAATACTCGAAACAACATATCATTGTATCATACATTCTTACATTGACTTTTAAATAATAGACAACGGAAAGTTACCGTTGCCTATAATAAATACTTGCTTTTATATAAATTCGCCTTTTCATCGATAACTCGAGATTCATCTCCTTATCGGCAAACGATCCCAAAAATAATAACTTTTTAATATTATTCCGAATACCGAATAATCTAATTACGCGGTACCGGCATAACATGATGAAGAATTAATAAAGTTCAAAGTGCTTTATTCATCATTTTTCCATAATATTCAAAATCTTATTCAATTTCAACCCTTGTACCTATTTACATCAAAGTCAATCCGATTTTCCTATCGCTCTGTTGAAAATGTGTATTAAATTTCAGCTTTATCGCTTAAGATTTGAGAATTGTTGTTTCCTGTAAAACAAAAAATTCCAAACCCTCATTAACTGTAAAGGTCTCGATCAAGTTTCGCCAAACTTAGAACCAAATATTATCCAGTGTTAGTCTATTCGCTTGCCAAATTTTGGTTCGATGGCTCGAAGTTTACTCGAGCTCAAACGTTCACAGTAATTTTTCGAATAATTCAAAATCTTATCAAATCTGAACTCTAATATCGATCTTGGTGAAACTAAATCCCAAAAGCCTTCATCAATGTGATACATTTGTGTACGGTTTTAGAATAAAAGCTTCAAAATTACAAAACTTAGAGCTCTCACAGTCATTTTTGAAAAATTCAAAGTCGCGTAAAATCTAAAATCGGTTATCAATTTTAATGAAAATCGTAATGCACAGAGAAACGGGACCGCCTTATTAGTAGCCTAAATGGAAACTCGCTAACTAAAAAGCCGTTTATACGACTCAAACTATTTTGATCAGTTTCGCGCAGGCGCGAACCCACACACACATTTTGTTCTTAAACCAGCTTCCCCACAATATAGTCTATTTTGAGTATTCAGACATGAAAATCTAGACAAAAAAAATGTTCACGAAAACAAAATTACCTCTATGAGGAAGCAAGATTACTGGTATCCAAGGGGGTCATTCAACAGAAAACTACGAGTATGATAGAAAGCACTTGGCTCCTTTACTTATTATATATATTGTTTTCAAGGGCTCTCGTGAACAAGTTTTAAATGATTTGCATACTTCCTTCTAAAAGTAGATTTGACATCTTTCACGATGTAATATACACGTATGATAACATGAGGAGAACGTGGTACAGCATGTGCTGCAATGCACGCTACAACTGAGACCAAGTGCTGATGTACTATTTTTCTCCTCACTGACAGTGAATTATCACAGAATTATATCAGCATACTCTTACCGTGAGCTATGAGTCCTGAAGAGCGAGAGATTGAGCAAGTCCGATGAATAATGTCCGTGAAAAAAGCCTGAGAGTCCTGTGTATGCGCGTGCTGTCCAGTGAATGTGTAGCGGAAAAGTGTCAAAATTCTAACATGACTGCGAGTATGAAAGCGTCGTTGGGCGCTAAAGTCAGTTGAGCGAAATAGCCGGTGAGCGAAACCGAAGTCAAGCGAGAGAGACATCCTCTCGCTCGACGCGGCGTGCCAACGAGGCACAGCCTCGGCTCCGCGAAGCCCTGCTTCGGCCATCCTCGGCTCAACCGAGAGTCGTGTGCTCAGGCACAGCAACAGGTAGGCGCACGACGAATATCGATCGCCGTGCGCCAGCTGATTATCCAACATTTCCCGCCCGCCATCAGCAACGGGGTTGATGATTAGTCATGGTTTTGTAAGTCGGAAGAGACAGGCAGCACAGCCAGTTTTGAGATCGGCCGGGTGAGCGTGGTCGTCGCAGTTCGAAGTGTCACCACCCTGGTGAGCCCGTCTTTGCCCGGATGCGACGCCGTGACTCGTGCAAGTGGCCACTTGCACGGTGGAAAGCGCTCATCCGTGAGCAGAACCAAAGAACCAACCTTTATGTTATTATTGGGGTGATGTTACTTCGATATGGACTGCTGCCGATGCAGATAATGAGCAGACCATTGTCGCTAAAATTGTTGTACTTTTTGCTGCAACAATTGCCACCTTGAGAGTCGTGAGAGTGATAAGTCCTCTAGCGTAGGCTCTGGGATCGATGTAATCGCTTCTCCAATGAGAAAGTGTCCAGACGTAAGAGCTGATGAGTCATCAGGGTCATCGCTGAGTGGTTCCAGAGGTCTTGAATTGAGTATAGCCTCGATCTGAGCAAGCAGCGTTGCGAGTTCCTCGAACGTGAGTGCTGTGTCACCCACCGTTCGCCGCAGATGAAATTTAACTGATTTTACAGCTGCTTCCTATTTGCCACCCATGTGTCGAGCCGCAGGTGGATTGAACCTCCACGCAATTTGTTGATTTGCGAGAAAAGAAGCGATGACTTAATGTTCTTGAGTGGCCTTCCTAAACAGTTGACGTAATGATTGTGAGCACCAACAAAGTTCGTGCCACAGTCAGAATATAGTGTGTGAGGAATGCCACGCCGAGATGAGAAACGCCTGAACACTGAGAGGGAGCCTTCAGCTGAGTAGTCGCTGACGACTTCGAGATGTAGAGCCGAAGTGGCGAGGCACACAAAAACACAGATCCAGCCCTTGTGCGTTTTGCTTCCTCGCCCCTTCCATGTTTTGAGTGTGAGAGAGCCGGCGTAGTCAACTCCTGTGTGAGTGAATGCTCGTGTTGATGTGACTCGCGCCAGAGGATGTTGACCCATCAATTGTTGAGCCCGAACTCCCCTCTGCCGAGCACACACGACGCAATGTAAAATGTGAGATTTTACAGGAGCTCTTCCGCCGACGATCCAATGAGTTAGGCTTATTTGGGCTAATGTGAGCTGAGTGCCTCCGTGCAGAGTCCGCGCGTGAGCTTGATCAATAATGAGAGTTGAAAATCTAGAGTGACGAGGTAGAATGGCAGGATGTCGTCCTTCATATGTGAGTGCTGATTGAGCAAGGCGAACTCCTACTCGGAGCACACCCTCCTGGTCGATGAAAGCTGTTAGTCGACTGAAGGGGTGAGAGGAAAAAAGAGAAGAGCCTGAATGCAGTACTTGTAACTGGTGTTTAAAAAATACGGCTTGTGTTACTCGTGTCCAAAAAACACTTGCTGCTGCCATCTCTTCTGCTGTGAGAGGAGCAGTTCCTGCTGACTTTAACCTCTTCCTCATTCTGGCCACTACTCTGAGACAAAACGAGGTGAGACGACACAATTTTGTGAGTGAGGAACAGCGATAAATGAGTTCCCATTGGTACTCTGGCGTCACGGTTGCCGCGAGAAGAGCTAACCCAGACCGGGCTTCCATATTGTGCACATCCTCAGAATCAGTTGAGGTTTTCGGCCAAAATTCAGTAGGCTTCACCATCCACGATGGACCCGACCACCACAACTGATGAGAGGCCAGTTGAGCTGTTGAGATACCCCGCGAGGCACAATCTGCAGGATTGCTTGTGCCTGCGACGTGACGCCACTGAGCATCAGGTGTGAGTCCTTGTATCTGAGATACTCGGTTCCGGACATAGTCTTTCCACCGAGCAGGATGCGCTTTGATCCAAGTGAGAGTTACCGATGAGTCCGTCCACAGGTGAGTAGATGAGACCTTGATCTTGAGCGCGGCTTGAACGTATGCAACCACTTTTGCTAATAACAGTGCCGCTGTTAGTTCAAGCCGTGGTATGGTAAGCTTCTTGAGTGGTGCCACACGTGTTTTTGAGCAGATAAGTGAAGCCACCTTTCCTGTGGACATTCAGTCGACAGTGATGTAGATCACTACTGCCATGGCCAATTGAGATGCATCAGAGAAGCCATGCAATTCCACTGTTGAGTTGCTCCATGTATTGAACCAACGAGGAATTGAGAGCCTGGCCAGGCTTTTGAGATCTTCTCTGATTGCAGTCCATCGTGCTGAGACCTGAGATGGCAGTGGTTCATCCCAGCTGAGTTTGTGAAGCCAAAGCTCTTGCAAGAGTATTTTGGCTCTTATCACAACCGGTGAGACGAAACCGAGTGGATCAAAGAGTTGAGCCACCTCTGAAAGAACGAGGCGTTTTGTGAAATTCTCCTGAGTTGAGTTGAACCGGGATGAGAATGTGAACTTGTCTTCATTAGGAAGCCAAGTCAGACCAAGAATTTTGGTCTCGCAGTCGTCCAGTGAGATAGCAGAGCTTGACGATGATGATGAAATATTAGCAAGGACCGTGTGGTCCGACGAGTGCCACTTGGCGAGTGGAAAACCGCCCGCCATGCACAAGTCCTTGAGCTGTTGAGCAATTTCAATGAGTTCATGAGTTGAATCCGCCCCTCCAAAGATGTCATCCACGTACCTGCCAAACGTGATAGCTGGCACAGCGAGAGGAAACCGGTGACATTTATCTTTGGTGAGCTGCATGAGCTGCGAGTTCTAACTGCCAAAAATGGCGCAGCCTTTGTACCGTATGTCACTGTTGTTAATTGATACGGCACAGGGTTGTCTTGAGCATCAATCCACAAAATTCGCTGAAGATTCCAATCATCAGAATGAACTTGAATTTGACGATATATCTTGGTAACGTCCGTGGCAAAGATGTGTCTGTGGTGACGGATCCAGATGAGAACGTCCGAAATATTGAGCAACAAATTAGGTCCAGTGTGCATGATGTCATTTAGAGACTTTCCAGAGGATGTTGCACTAGAACCTGTAACGGTAATTTTTTATCGTTAACATAAACTTTTATTTATCGTGGGAATTCGGGCTCGATCACTTAACTAATTAATTGAGACTTCATGGTGGGTGACAGTGAGGCTTTTTTCGGAGAAAACAGTTTCATAAAAAAACGTCACTTTTTAATTACATTGAATTGAATTATCTGTAATGATCTTTTCAATCTCGTAATTCTAGCGACAATTTCTACAATTATAATTTTATTTTCTATGCACTCATTCTTGGTATCCTCGAAGGTTTATTATTCTATTCGTACAGCGGTATTACTGTACGTTCGATGCACAGACATACCACACGACTAGCTATTTTGCTTCGCATTCACTCTTTCGATAGAGTGTATTAACTGTACTTACAATTCTTTTTCTTCCACTCTTATTTCACTCGCACACACTCTATCATCTATATTGTCCTGTACGAGATTTGCTTATTTATATTTATTAATCCTATGCATATTAATTCTACCTATTTCTTATCCTCTACGTTTCCCAATTCTATATTCTGCTCTGTATTGAGATTCGGGAATTCCTACGATTATTTTATTATAATTTCTTCTTATTTGAACATAAATTCTCGGTATTCTCAGGCTCGAGCTACGGTTACGCACCAACACCTAGGTATTGTCTCGTTACCTGCACACCCACAGCCACACGCGTCAGACTCTCAGTGGACAGAGTGTATTAACTCTGTTGACAATTCTTTATTCTCTCACTCTCGTTCCACTTTCTCTCTTTCCTTCTCTCGCTCACTTGCATGTATGATTCCCGACTATAAGGCTGGTTTAAAAACCCCACGATTTGCTTTCCTTATCTTAATTTCTACTCGCTTAATTCGGTTCTCTTAATACTATCCGCTTAATTTGATTCTTATATTTGACGCATCTATCTTATTTAATTTATAGACTAATTAAGACTTTGTGATTGGGATTTCCTCCTCTCTATATCACCAGTTCTTATTAATTCCTAGTAATTTCTCACCGTGACTATTGTTCTTCCGCTGTTCTTCTTGACTAACGCACTTGCACTCACTTATTCACGTGTTTTATCACCAAGTAAATCGCAAAAGAATTAGTTCTTAATTTTATACTTTCAGACTATTTTTTTTATTTCTCGTCCTTCTGTAGTCGAGGCGAAAAATCAAGAGAGTTCTCCCACTCCGCGCAGGCCCTCTTATAGCCTTCCCCTCGCTCCGCTGAACCCTACGTCATCATTTTACTTTTATTTCGAAATATAACGCATTTCCTGGCTTCTTCGATCTGCCGCTGCCGCGCTCACCCGTCTTCCCCTCGCTTCCCAGCAAGGCCAGTTGGTCGCTGACCTGCTGTTTACGTCAGCGAGGGAATTTCCGAGCGGCGACAGCTCTAGTTCTTGTATCGGGGCAATGGCCTATTGCCCGCAAAACTCGGTATGCCTGTACCGAGTCTTTCGCTCAGGTGTTTTTATACTTCTTACATATACTCGGGCTCTTCTAGCCGTTCGAAATAACAATCGATGCCCGCGAATGTAACTCTTTTCTATCGCATCGATCGTTATCGCATTAAACCCTACGCTAATCAGTGTAATTATGTTACAAACCGTTGAATACCGCCCTTAATTTGGTGGACATACTATCTTGTCTCAATACACCGTGGTGAGGCAGATAATATTGAATTTCAGTAGCAGATGATTTTGAAGCCTTCACCATATGACCAAATTGTTCGTATTCGACCATGAATTCTGAGTAGAGCTGACCGTATTCAGCATTTTTTGAGAGTTTTCGAAGTATGTGCAGCAAACACTGATGTGCTCGAGAGTATGAACTTCCCAGATTTGCAGGAGAAGATGTAAGAGGAAGCCGAACAATGTATCAGCCTGTAGAATCACGCTGATGTGTTTCGCGAAAATGATCCTCGCACGCCTGCTCCTCTGGTGTGAGTTGACCGACTGTGTCCTTTGGTGGCTCTTCTTGAACCCAGAATTTTGTGAGCACGTTTTGTAATTCCTGATCATCGAGTTGCACAGCAGCATGATGAACAGTAAATGCATCAGGTTGACATGAGTTAATAGGTCCAATGATGAGCCACCCAAATATTGATAATTGTGCAATTGGCGAAGATGAAGAGCCCTTGATAATGTTAGGTTTAATCACCTGACCATAAATATCTGCTCCAATTATAATATCGATCGGTCGTGGTGTGAGAAAGTCCGGATCCGCCAGCTTCAGCTTCACTATGTGAGGCCAAGTGCGAGCTGGTGACTTGAAAGATAGCAAATGAGGTGTAACCGTGTTGAGAATGTGAGCCAAGACCGTGACTTTCTCCTTCGTGTGCATGGAGCCCATTGTGAGTTGCACCGAACCACGCGTTTGAGTTGAGTGACTACCACCGATACCTGTGATCGAAATTGATGAGTGCTTACGTGGTGTATTGAGTTTACGGACGAGCTCTTCCGTACCAAACGTTAATTCCGATCCAGGATCGATGAGAAGTCTTGCCTGATGAGTTGATGCCAATGTATGAATGGGCATCACAATGAAGTGCCCCGAGTTCCGGCAGCAGTCACACGGATACACGGACGCGGCGGTATGTGACGAGGGAGGGCCGCGAGTTGTGCCACCTGCGTGATGAGCTGAAACACGTTGAGTCCCGGCCCTTGCGGGAGGAGGGCACACGGAAGACGTCCGACCGGAGCTACTAGGTTTTAGAGTGGCCTTCGCCATCTCCAGGGCCCGAATCTTGGTCTCCGCGAACTCCTGAATCCTCGCTAAAGTCGGGAACTCTGATAAGCGTCCTAACGCCGTCTCCCAGGCCTCACGTGTGGTCTGATCGAACTGCTGACTTAGCAGCCTCACCATCACGTAGTCGAACAACTCCTCCTTCGTAGTGACCGAAGTGAGGACCTTGTAGGCCTCGGAGACGGACGTTACGGTTGATGCAAGCGACCGCTCCGCTGGCTTGAGTGAGAAGAGCGCGTCCAACCGCTCCTGCAGGAGTAGCCGGTTATTTTCAAAGCGGGACACCAATGTGTCCCACGCCAATGTAAAGGATTTGTTGGTGAGGGCGAATCCGTCGATGAGTGCGGCCGCCGAGTCCGTGACGCAGGTGCGTAGGTACATCAGCCGCTCGACGTCGGCTAACCTAGAGTTCCGGATGACCAACGACGAGAACAGGTCTCGGAACGCCGGCCACCCAGAATAGGCGCCCTTGAAGGTTGGCAGCTTGATGTCCGGCAGCTTTGTCCGTGACACCGGCGCCGTGGCCACTGGTGCAGCGGGTCGGATGTGGCCCAATCGCCACAGGCTGCGACGTCCAAAGTATGCACCGTCGGCGCAGAGCGAGAGGCCGACCGCCTTGCGCGACTAGCTCAAGAGCTAGACACGGAAAATCTCAATAAAGAAGAGCGCGAAGCGTTCAATGAGATTACAAGGGAGTACGAAGATGTATTCGACCTGCCAGGCGAGAAGCTGCCATGCACGCCAATGGCGGAGCACGTGATTCTCATAAGGAAGAGGTACAGCCCATTAAGGTGCACCCATAAAGGCTGCCGGAAATTCACAAAAAGGAAGTAGAAAGGCAGACCAGTGAAATGCTGACAGAAGGCATCGTCCAGCCCAGTAGAAGCCAGTGGAACGCGCCAGTGTTGGTTGTAGCGAAGAAATCCGACGCCGCCGGAGTAAGGAAAATAAGAGTAGTGGTGGATTTTCGAAAACTAAACGAAGCCACTATCGGAGACTCATACCCACTGCCCAATATCACCAAAATGATGGACCAGCTGAGACGGACCCGATACTATACGACCTTGGATCTCGCCTCTGGATTTCATCAAATCTCGATGGCGCAGCAAGACAAAGAAAAGACCGCATTTTCCACACCACAGAGCTATTTCGAGTACAACCGCATACCATTCGGACTCAAGAACGCTCCACCGACTTTTCAGAGGTTGATGAACTCCGCGCTGGCTGGACTACAAGGAGTTAAATGCTATGTGTACCTAGACGACATAGTAATCCACGGAAAAACCTTAAAGGAGCACAATGACAGGCTGCGAGAGGTACTGCAGCGGCTAAGAGAAGCCAGATTGGCAGTGCAACCGAGCAAGTGCCACTTCCTGCGCAGAGAAACGCAGTACCTCGGCTACATCATCTCCGAAGAGGGTGTACGAGCCGATCCGAAAAGACTAGAAGCGGTAAAAGAATTCCCGGTGCCGAGAGACGTAAAAGGAGTACAATGCTTTCTCGGACTAGCTGGTTAATACCGGAAATTCATTAGAGATTTCTCGAAAACTGCGAAGCCACTCACTGAATTAACACAGAAAGGGGTTAAATTCGAGTAGACCGCAGTAAGAGATGCTGCCCACGAAGAGCTGAAGACCGCACTTACCACAGCACCGATACTGTAATATCCCGACTTCACGAAGCCGTTTGTTGTAACAACAGATGCCTCAGACAGGGCGCTCGGCGCAATCTTATCACAAGGCAAGATCGGAGACGATTTGCCCATATGCTACGCGAGCTGCACCATGTCAAAGGCCGAGCTAAATTATACAATAACGGAAAAAAAGGTACTCGCCATAGTTTGGGCTCTCGCTCAATTTCGCCCCTATATTTATGGTACTCGCTTCATGGTAGAGACGTACCACCAGCTGCTCACCTGGCTGTTCGGAGTGAAGGACCCGGGTTCGAGATTGATGCGTTGGAAAATTAAATTGGCGGAACATGAGTTTAACCTAGAGTACAAGGCAGGAAAGCGCAACACGAATGCAGATGCGCTAAGTCGAATATGCCTTACTACGAGGGCCCAAGCGAAAGCAAAAAACGAAGTCCGTGAGTCGGAAGAGGACAGCACGGTGGGACGAGTAGGCACAACGAAGAACCGCACAAAGCGTACAGCCGAAGATACCCCGTATAGCCATGGTAGCTCGCTGGAGCGAGAGTTCGAGCTCGCCCGCGAGATAAAAGAGGACAGCAAGCGCCCGAGTACGGACAGCCGCACAAAGCGGAGAGCCGAGAATACAACGGGCCAACACAGCAACGTGGCAGAGAGAGAGAGAGAGGCCGCGCCGGCCAATGCGCCAGAAGAAGTGGAGAGATCCGCAGCGTGCATGCAGGTCGCTCTACTGAGCCTAACAGCCCCGCCGCGAAGCCGAGCGGTCGGGGAAGGGGCAGACCACGCAAGCTAGTACAGACAGGTACGAGTAAGACTGCGAGCATCGCTGAAGGGGACAGAGCGAGCGCAGCAAGAGCGAGCACCGGTGACCACACCGAGCAAGCAAACTGCGGGCCGAGCGCCGCACAAGCCTGCTGAGAAAGCGAGGATAGGTGGGGGCCGCAGCTCGCAAACCTCCAGCAGCACAGAAGAAGACAGCATTATGGAAGAGCCCAGCGACTGCCGCAGTGGCGTAGCCACCCCCTCGACCGACGACCGCCTGAAGATAATAAGAGAATACCACGACACCCCCATAGGAGGGCATCAGGGTATCAAGCGTACGTTACGTCGGATCCTGACCAAGTACGACTCTCCCAGCACTAGAAAAGATTTGGAGGAATATATTTCGTCATGCGAGTCTTGCCAAAAGAACAAAATCCGGAAAAAGGAACGAGTACCGATGGTGATTACGGACACCCCATCGAGGGCATTCGAAAAAGTAGCGGTCGACATCGTAGGACCGCTACCAGAAAGCGCATCTGGAAAGAAATACATACTTACGTTTCAGGACGCCCTTACCAAATACAGTACAGCGATCCCCCTGCCAAACCAAGAGGCTTCGACAGTAGCAAGGGCGCTCGTTGAAGAATTAATTTGCCGGCACGGAACGCCGGAAACGATACTGTCAGACCAGGGCACCAACTTCCTTAGTGCGACCTTCAAAGAAATGTGTCGACTGCTGCGAATTAAGAAAATACAGACAACGGCCTACCACCTTGAATCGAATGGTGCCCTGGAACGATCGCACCGCACTCTCGCAGAATACCTGAAAAATGTTATAAGAGAGGATCAAGGAGACTGGGACGAGTGGCTGCCGTACGGAATGTTCACGTACAACACCACTCTGCATACGGGGACCGGACTATCTCCCCACGTGCTGGTGTACGGTAGCGAAGCTGAATTACCGACGGCCGTAAGACAGGAGCCCCGAGGCACCTATGCGTATGACGACTACGTTCAAGAACTACGAGAGCGACTACGTGCCGCATGGACTATAGCGCGCAACAACCTGGAAGGCGCGAAAAGACGATCGAAAGAAACATATGACAACAGCGCACAGGTGCAGGAGTACCGCGTAGGCAAACGCGTACTCCGCCACGATAAGACGGTGCGCAGGGGGCGGTCGGCAAAGCTGACCCTCAAGTGGACGGGACCCCACGAGATAGTGGAAAAGAGGCCCCCCGTCAACTACGTCGTCCAGAAGGGACGGAAAACTCAGACTGTACACGCGAACCGCCTGAAGCTCTTTATCGAGCACTAATAGCTCTAGAATTGAAGAATTCGTTTAATTATAGCTAGTTAAAACTAAATAAATGCGGGTAGGGAGCTCCACGGAGCGCAAGGTGAGGAGATTCAATAAAGCTGAAACATTTTTGAAAGTAGAAAATATAATATCCTCAAGATAATTGATCATACATTTTTTATTATTATATTTAAAATTATATAATGATATAATTATATAATTTAGTATGGGTAAATAACGGTCCCACACGCAGGACAAGTGATGAGGAGCGTTTCTGCAAACAGACGGCGCAACCCGATGAAATCCCGGTAGGGCTCCTCATCATACCTCATCGTCGCCGACCCAGGGCCCCAGGCCCCACAGGCAGTAAATCGCCCTGCGATAAATCTGCCGACGGCGACGGACAGCCAACGCTGCCAAGATCTCGTCAGAGAGCCACCGGCGACTTCGCCCTGGTACAACAACCAGACAGCTCTGGAAAGATAAAAGAGGAATTTTTATAGAAAAATGTACTAACGTTAAAAACCCAATGAGGTAACGAGAATACTTACTGTTAACACCAGCACCTCGGGGGTCAGATCCGTACCCTTGCAGAGAACTGCATCACGTGCCCCAAAAACTCAAAAAACGACGGTCGACATGATCGTTGATTGCTCGCTAAATAAAGAATGAGCAAAGAAGCTATCGCGCTACGAAACCCGCGAGGCCGCAACAAAAAGAGGGAGAATTCACACTTTCCTCCCCTCGTTTGATTGCAGGTTGAGCGCGGCAAGTTGTGGACCAGTCATAGCCACACAGCATCCGCCCGACTACGTCGTCAGCACTTTTGCCAGTGCTCCGGGCCTCTACTATGAGAACATAGAAAGCCTTACGATTATACAATCAACGTGGCGATTGATTATCAGACTGGACCTCGCTGCGCTACTGCACCAAGAAGCGGAGATAAGCAAAAGCCTACAACGTCTGACGGAGCTGTGCGAAAGCGAAACTCGTGTCAATGATATATATCCTGTCATAAGTGATTCAGTTCTGAGAATGAAGATAAGAATAGAGATGGGGGTACTGACCATATTCGACCTCCTCAGGACGCGCCCCGTCAGAGAGCGCAGAGGATTAGTAGACGGCCTTGGAAGCATAATCAAGGCCATCACGGGAAACATGGACACCGCCGACGCGCGGGAGCTCTACGAACAAATAACGCAACTTAGGTCTTCCCACCAGACCCTGAAGGAAGGGCTGAAAAATCAAATCCAAGTCATAAAAACCACGCTCAGCCTATTCAACGAAAGCGCGCATCACATACAGGCTAACGAACAGACCCTGCTGGCCCTGATGCAGCATATCAACCACACGCTCAACGGCGACATATACTACATAAAGAGACGCCAAAACTTGGACGAGACGCTCAACGCGATAAGTATTGCGGTCGAAGCATTACTCAGCGACGTACAGGAGCTAGTGTGGCTGATGGACGATATAGCTTGCGGTAAGGCCCGAGCAACGTCCCTGCCGTCACGCACACTCGCTAGGCACCTCGTCGAAGCACTACCACACCTACCGTCGGGCAGTAGTTTCCCGGTCGCAATAGCACACGACCAAGTGTCAACACTTATGCGACTAGCAGATACCAGGGCCTACAGCGAAGGCAACGCAGTAGTACTCGTGATCGATATACCGCTGATTGGGCAGCAACGATATACTATAGTATGCAAAAAGTATATCCTATACCTATGCGAGCTGACAACGGCAGGCACTACTACATAGACGCGACCGAGACCCACTTGATAATAGATATAGAGAATCGCAAGTACTTAAGGATGACATCCGATGACGTAAAAAATTGCAAGGTACTGGGCAAATCATACATTTGCCCACCAACACACCCTACTATTCCGGTCACAAACGACGCCGCCTGCGAAGTCCTAATCTATGCGAAAATGGACACCGGTAACGGGAAAAAATGCGCAAAAAGGGTTATCAAAATCACCCATCCCCTAATCGTTCCAATGCAACAGCAAGGACGATGGTTATATGTCGCGCCAACCCCGGTTCCTGTAGGAATAAATTGTGGGAAAAATCCCACTCAGCACGAAATACTAAATAATTCGGGAATAATGGCTTTGGTAGGCGTATGTATAGTAACCGCCCGAGATTTCAGCATCAAAACCATCGGGCGAACGTCGCAGATCATACGGGAAAACTACCTTCCGTCGCTTAAATTCGTGCCAAAATTGCTCAATTTCGAACAAAAACAGTGTCGCGTTAACATTGCTAAGGAGCTGTTGGACTCGGTCCGCGACGACCCAAATATGCGCCAGAGGGTCATAATTGGTGACGAATCATGCGTTTATGGTTATGACGTGGAAACCAAAGCTCAATCATCGAAATGGAAGCTGCCGCATGAACCAATACCAAAAAAAGCGCGCCAAGTTCGGTCGAATATGAAGGTTTTGCTCACAGTTTTCTTCGATTGCAGGGGCGTGGTGCATCATGAGTTCTTGCCACAGGGTCGTACAATCAATAAGAGATATTACCTGCAAGTTATGCGCAATTTGCGTGAAGCAATCCGCCAGAAACGCCCGGATTTGTGGAAGAACAAAAATTGACTTTTGCACCATGATACCGCCCCTGCTCACACATCGTTGCTTGTGCGCGAATTTTTGGCCAAAAAAACACTCTGATGATGCCGCAGCCACCGTATTTCCCAGACCTGGTGTTACGTCAAAATAGCGGCCTATTTTACGATCCCACGAATTTAACATAGATTTCACGTTTCGGTGTATCTTTTCCGTGCTCTGGTCAAAGAGAATAAATTCTCCCTTTACCACACCCGACGAGAAAATACCGAAGACGCAAGCCCGTTTTTGAGTCTAACCTCGCGGAAAATTACTCGGGATAGGGCTAGAGTGCGTTTTGTTCTTGGTTGGGGATAATCACTTCACGAATAATGGGGAGGGACTTGCATGACAATTTCACGCGGAGCAAGGTTTCACTTTAATTGGTAATTGAAAATTATACCTACGGTTGTTTGTTACTGTGGTTCTTACTGTTGAACGTTGGTTGGGCGTAGATTAGTGTAGTCAGACAGACTAAAAATCGAACGTAGGCGTTGGTGCGTATTAATAATTATTTATTGAAATAAAACTATATGAGTAGTTGAATGTTGCACGTTCAATATTCCCGATTTTACAAGCGTTAATAATTATAAGTACTGTACTCTTACTCTGTACTACTTGAAACTATACTTTGTGAAAATTAAGCCGTGGTGAAAAATTATCGTTCTGTACTACTTTATTTCCCGGCAAACAGTACTACTTGTTGCCTTGGAAAAATTCTAATTCACTGCCGGCGACTTATTGACTGCCAGGCTAGTGATTAGTCCTCTACTTAACCCCCCGTGAAATTGTATTACTTGACTCCCCGTGAAAAAGTGTCGCCGGCCGATTTTCGCGGCCTTTTATAGGGCTCCTGAGCGTCGAAAATTCTTGTCGTCAAGCGCGTGAAAGAAGAGAAGGGATAAAACCCTATCCTGATTATAAGAATTTCCCCGTGGTCCATCTCGACCATACACGTATTCATTCCCCTTACTCCGCAGAGTAGCTTCTCGACATGCAGAGCCATAGATCTATGCAAGTGCATCGGTATGGCGCGCTCTGATTTGTCCGCGCGATGTGCTACACAGAGGACCACGCGATTAGGTGAGGGAACGCATTCGAAGCGTTTTTTTCCTGAAAATGAGGCGATTTTTACCACCCCGCTTCTTGGCCTACTTTCAATAGAATTTCCTAGTTTAGGTAATATCCTTATGCTCGCTTCTCTATAGATGTGTCTATGGTAATGGCTTAGTTTTCCAGCGTTTTTACGGAACTTAAATAAATCCTTCACATGAAACCACTAATAATAATTTTGTTACAGCTTCTGTAGTTAATTTTGACGTATGCAACCTGATTTCTGCGTTAATCTCTTATTAGTATAAATGGTTTCGTTGGGTTATGGCTTATTCTATACATCATTGGTTATTCGTTAAATTAGTGATTACTCTAGTTATAGCTAATGAGTTTTCTTAAATAATTTGCTAGTCAGACGATTATTCTCGTGCTATAGGAACGAGAGCGAGAGAGAGAGATAGAGATTTTACTTGAGAACGACTCGTCTAACTTGGTTACTCGTACATTTTGTTCGTACGCAAGTCGGCTAGATCGCCGTTCAGCCCTAGCGATAAGGCGTTCGTCGTGGCGCAGAGAGTCGCCCCAGCCTCGCTTTCCTGCAGAGGAAGCTCTATTGAAACGCGTTACCGTTTTCTCTCTTTCTCGATTCGTTTTACTTTTAGTATTTAGCTGTAAAACAATCTTAACATTTCATTTTATCCTGTCTATATATGTGTAATGTATTCCATATGAATAACTTGATGGTAAAACGAGTATGTCTATGCATGGAAACGAGAGAGAGAGAGAGAGAGTTCTTCTCTTGAGAACGACTCGCCTAACTTGGTTACTCGTACATTTCGTTCGTAGCCAAGTCGGCTAGATCGCTGTTCAGACCTCGCGCAAGGCGTTTTCGTTGCTCGGAGAGTCGGCCAGCCTCGCTTTCCTGCAGCAGAAGCTTCATTGCAACTCAATTTTAGTCTCATCTCTTTCTCGTTTTTCTGTCTATTTTTCGCTATTTTACCATAAATTGATCCTAATATTTCCTTTATCCTTTCTATATAGGCATAACATGTTCTATATATTTGTGATGGTGTTTTTACTATAAATTCCAATATTTTACGAGAGACATGTTAATATATAGGCATAACATGTTTTATATATTTATGATGGTATTTTTACTATAAATTCCAATATTTTACGAGAGACATATTAATGTAATCCCAAGAGAAAAGGGGAATTAATCCTGATGGTCTCCCTTGGTAAGCTTACCAAGGATAATCCTTGGTAAGCTCATTAATTCGATGTGGGTTGTACTCGTTTTCGAGTGACAGCCATGGGTAGTTTCCATATGGAAGCATAATTGTTCTTTTTGCTGCTGATATTTTATCTACAGTATTCGTGTGAACATTTTAATAGTCATAACTTTTTCATTTAAATCAACAGTTCCTCTGCTTTTGTTAATTGTTCCGCTTAGTTAATAATTGTTCGTGATTTCATCATCTTTGTAAAGAGAGAGAGAGAGAGAGCGAAGATTTCAGGCAAGAGCGAGAAGAAAGGGTGCGGTCGCTTGGTCACGTGATAGCGTTCCCTCCAACCGCTCCCTTATGATCAACAACGCCCCGACGGCGACTAGCCGAACCCCTGGTCTAGGATTGAGGATAAGGCCGCGCTGAATCATAGATCCATAAATGGCAGTCGATAACCGGGTCTACGCAGTAGATCCCATGGTTTGAAAGTTTGCCTTTTGACCGGGAGCGCCGAAAAATTCCATCTTTACAAGATTAATTCTTCCCGGGAGACGGTCGGTAGGGCCGCATCTTCACCCTGTTCCGATCTCCGTCGCTAAAATCGCTCTCCTCTCCCTTTAAGAAGTTCGAGAATAAAAGAAAAATGTGAGAGGTTACTTTTACTGTAGCGAAACTAAAACAGAAGAACTTTAACGTAATCGAAATAAAAAAAGATAAATGCGACGTTACGTCAGGACGTAACACTGGCCACCTGTGACTTTTTCCTGTTCCCAAAACTGAAGAGGCCCATGAAAGGACTACGCTACGCCACGATTGAAGGGATAAAAATGGCATCGAAGGAGGAGCTGAACAATATCACAAAAAATGATTTTTTTAAGTGCTTCGAGGATTGGGAAAAACGTTGTCATAAATGTATTATATCCGAGGGGAATTACTTTGAAGGCGACAAAATAGATATTAATGAATAAATAAATACTTTTTGAAAAAACACAAAACTCGCGATACTTTTTAAACAGACCTCGTATATTATATATTATATATCGAACCGTAAAATTGTATTAAAATTGTAAGATACGGGAAACCAACGGAAGAAAACATTTTTTTGAAAATTTTTCCTTCTAAGGGGGGAGGGATGTTGTGTCGCGGAATATTCCTCTTCACGTATTCTCAGGAATATTCCTTAGCGGACACAGCCAGAGATGGAATTCGAAAAGATAGCTGTCATACAAGACAGGATGCGAAGTAGACGCCGTCGCAGCATGAGGCGACTCGCTAGGCGATCTACGATTGGCTAAAGCTAAAGCTGCCAACTAAGGGATTTTAGCAAACGCAGTTGCTAACTGTTTTACTAAAATCAGAATTGAATTAGACTCAATAGAGAACGGTTGGTTCCTCGTCAAATGCTCAAAACTACGAATTGTTGTACATCCCTTCATTGACTTTTAGATAGACAACGGAATGTTACCGTTGCCTATAATAAATACTTCCATTTATATAAATTCGCGTTTTCATCGATAACTCGAGATCCATCTCCTTATCGGCAAACGATCCCAAAAAAATAATAACTTTTTAATATTATACCGAATACTGAATAATCCAATTACCCGGTACCGGCATAACAACTGATTATTCGCCGAATGCATTTAGTGAAGACTTTGAAAACTTGTGCGACAGCCGTTGTAATTTATCAAGCGACAAATTAATCAACTTGTTGGATAATGATAGGAAGACCATGTGTTGCGAAATATCCGACACGAATACAGAAGCATTCAGCTTTCGCGAGAAACTCGCATGCTGTTTCATCGAGAATAATTTAAGCCACCAGGCTGGTAATAGTATACTCGCATTACTCTCAGCGCATTCATGCTTCTCGTCACTTCTAAAGTCATTCAAAACTTTCCTAAAAACACCGATCCAACCGCTAACATTACTAGATATCGCCCCAGGGCAATATTTAAACATCGCATTCCAAACGGCGATATTGCGTATTGTCGAGAGCATATCACCACTAGACGTTCCGTCTACACTCGAGATCGAAGTCAGCACGGATGGAGCCGCTCTGCATAATTCAGGGAACAATCACATTTGGCCGTTACAGTATAGAGCAGCAAAAATTAACAAAAGTGATTTTTGATGAATAATATCTATTGCATTTCCATAATTTTAATGTTATTCGCATTCACATTATTTACTAATAAAATACAACATTAAAGAGAAAATTAATTAGAATTTGAAATTAAGAGAAAATCAAAACATAGAAAGATGTGAAGCGAATGTGTTAACTCAATTGAATCATTCCACAACTGTTTCCAGATGTTAAATGCAATGTTGCTCTCCTCGCTTCTGTTTCTCTTGCCGATAGTGTTCTATATTTTATCGATAGTGTTTCCTGTCATTAAGGAAATCTGTTTTTCGCTCTTTTCGACTCAGCGGTATTGAGTTTGCACCGACTGTATACTAGTTTTGGTGTTTTTTAAATTCATATTGAATGAAACATATAATTTGCCATACATATATAGTTATAATTGGGCGAGAGCTAAACTCAGGTATAGCTTACATGAAAAACCACATTAGTTTCTCAGAATAACCGCTCCCTTCGAGCGACATTTAAGAATAATCGATGCCAATTAGAATATTGACTTGCTGTCCCTTGTTTTTTCATATACCATCATTTAGACAAAAGCATTGAAGGAAGTTGAAGTTACAGTGGAAATAATGTTCGACTATTCTATTTGCAACATCTCGCCATTGGGTTTTCTTCTACAACGGAAGGTGAAAGAGTACGCGGCCTTGAGAGAACTGTCGGAAGATTACAGAAGCTATGGCTGCGAAGAAATGTAGCTTATTCAGGTAAAAATATCTATCAAACATATGCTTCTCCTGGATTGTGTATAGCAGGTCTATAAATATGAAACCGGATTTTTGTATAGAAAATACACGTTTATTGTATGAAAATGATAAAAAAGATTTTATTCGAAGTATTGCCCATCGCTAGCTATACATTTTTCCCACCTGTCTGACAATTTGTGGATGCCACGCCAAAAAAACTGTTGCTCTTTTGAGGCAAATCAGTCATCGAGCCATTTTCGTACATTTTCGTAAGAACTAAAGCGCTGTTCAGCAAGTGCGTGTCCCATCGATGCAAATAAGTAGTAATCCGATGAAGCCAAGTATAGTGAGTAAGCCCCATGCGAAAGTATTTCCCAACTAAACGCCTCAATCGTTTTCGAGAACCAGTTTTGCTGTGTGTGATGGTGCATTATCATGAAGCAAAATCACTTTGTCTTGCCTTTTTTGATATTTTGGTCGTTTTTCACGCAAAGCTTGATTCAAATCGATCATTTGTTGTCGGTAGCGTTCAGTATCAACGGTTTCGCTAGGTTTTAGCAGCTCATAATAGATCACACCCTTCTGAACCCACCAAACACAGACCATTGTCTTCCGTCCATAGCGATTTGACCTTGCAGTCGATGGCGATGGTTCGTCTGGAGTTACCCATGATCTTTTACGCTTAGGATTCTCAAAATATATCCACTTTTCATCGCCAGTCACAATTCGATGGAGAAATGACTTTCTTTTGTACCTGGCGAGCAGCATTTCGCAAGTGGTTTTTCGGTTTTCCTGCTGCCTTTCATTCAGTTCATGTGGAACCCATTTTCCTATATTCTGGATCTTTCCCATAGCTTTCAAACGTATGGAGACGGCTTCTTGTGTCATATTTAATTGATCCGCGAGTTGTTGCGTTTGAGCGTCATCCTCATCCAACAATGCTTGGAATTCGCTGTCTTCAAACTTTTTCAGTGGTCTTCCACGTTCTTCGTTTCCACGTCAAAATCGCCACTTGAATTTTTTAAACCACTCAAAGCACTGTGATTTACCAAGGGCATGCTCACCGTAAGCTTCGAACAAGCAATCAATGCTGTCCGCAAATCGTAGTTTCCAGGCACAAAATTCGACATGTTTAACGCTATTACAGACTATGCTGTTGTATGAAACTTGTATTGTTGTGAGTTGAAAATCTTTGTCAGAGATGTCAACAAGGAAATGGCGCCAATTACGTGGTTTGACGGTGTTACGTCCTGACGTAACGTCGCGTTTATCTTTTTCATTTCGATTACGTTAAAATTCTTCTGCTTTAGTTTCGCTACAGTAAAAGTAACTTTCCCGATTTTTCTTTTTATTCTCGAACTTCTTAAGGGGAGAGGAGAGCAATTTTAGCGGCGGAGATCGGAACAGAGTGAAGATGCGGCCCTACCGACCGTCTCCCGGGAAAATTAATCTTGTAAAGATGGAATTTTTCGTCGCTCCCGGTCAAAAGGCAAACTTTCAAACCATGGGATCTACTGCGTAGACCTGGTTATCGACTGCCATTTATGGATCTATGATTCAGCGCGGCCTTACCCTCAATCCTAGACCAGGGGTTCGGCTAGTCGCCATCAGGGCGTTGTTGGTCATAAGGGAGCGGTTGGAGGGAACGCTATCACGTGACCATGCGACCGCACCCTTTCTTCTCGCTCTTGCCTGAAGTCTTCTCTCTCTTTCTCTCTCTCTTTACAAAGATGATGAAATCACGAACAATTATTAACTAAGCGAAACAATTAACAAAAGTGGAGGAACTGTTGATTTAAACGAAAGAGTTATGACTATTAAAATGTTCACACGAATACTGTAGGTAAAATATCAGCAGCAAAAAGAACAATTATGCTTCCATATGGAAACTACTCAGGGCTGTCACTCGAAAACGAGTGCAACCCACATGAACTTACCAGGTATAGTCGGGTAATAGAAGAAAGTATATCAGGATTAATCTCCTTTTTCTCTTGGGATTATATTAATATGTCTCTCGTAAAATATTGGAATTTATAGTAAAAATACCATCATAAATATATAGAACATGTTTTGCCTATATAGAAAGGACAAAGGAAATATTAGGATTAATTTATGGTAAAATAGCGAAAAATAGACAGAAAAATGAGAAAGAGATGAGACTAAAATTGAGTTGCAACGAAGCTTCTGCTGCAGGAAAGCGAGGCTGGCCGACTCTCCACGCAACGATAAACGCCTTGCGCGAGGTCTGAACAACGATCTAGCTGACTTGCGTACGGACGAAAAATACGAGTAACCGAGTCGGGCGAGTCGCTCTCAGGAAAAGTACTCTCTCGCTCTCTCTCGTTTCCATGTATAAGAATACTTGTTTTACCAGCAAATTATATATATGGAATATGTTACACATATATATATAGCATAAAATGAAATGTTAAGATTATTTTACAACGGAATACCAAAAATAAGACGAAACGAGAAAGACTGAAAACTATAACACGTTTTAATAAAGCTTCCTCTGCAGGAAAGCGAGCCTGGCCGACTCTCTGCGCCACGACGAACGCCTTATCGGTAGGGCTGAACGGCGATCTAGCCGACTTAGGTACGAACGAAGTGTACGAGTAACCAAGTTAGGCGAGTCGCTCTCAATAGAAGTTCTCTCTCGCTCTCTCTCGTTTCCATGCATAGAAATACTTGTTTTACCATCAAGTTATTCATATGGAATACATTACACATACAGTAGCGGACAAAAGTTTAAGACGGAGAGGAAAAAAAAAGTAATCGTTGATTTTTTTATGAAAAGAATTGACTCAGTGGATTTTTTTTTGTATTAGCTAATTAATCATTAATTCATATATTTATTACATAAATTCAATTTTGCGCGTAACAACATTAGATACAATAAACAAAGAAAACATAAATTTGTTTGATATCTTCGGGGACAAAAGTTTAAGACTATACGTAAAAAAATATTTTTTGGTAGAAAATATACAGATATTTCCCTCCCTTCAATACTTTGTCCACAGTCCATTATTTTTTATCACATCAGCACATCTTTGAGACATTGAATCAATTAATTTTCTGCAGTCGTCCACAATTGTTTCATTCCACGTTTTTTCAACCAAAGAGTACAAATCGTCAAAATTTTTTGGTTTATTTCTTTGAACCCTTCTTTTTATGGTACACCATAAGTTTTCAATTGGATTTAAATCCGGCGACTGCGACGGCTACGGTAATAAAGTGATTTTTTCATCTTGAAAAAAACTTTTCACTACCCGAGCCGTATGCTTTGGGTCATTATTTTGTTGATAAATAAAATTATCACCCATATTTTCGTAGGCATACGGTAACATAGTATTTTTTAATATATCCAAGTATTGAAAACGGTCCATGATTCCATTAATTCGGCGTATTGGCCCAGGACCATTGCGAGAAAAACATGCCCACACCATTACGTTTCCACCTCCATGCTTAACTGTCGGTAAAACACATCGAGGATTTAAATCTTCGCCAATTCGACGTCTTACATACAGTATCCCGTCAGAACAAATTCGGTTGAATTTGGATTCGTCCGAAAATAGCACATTTTGCCAATCCTCACTTGTCCAATGCCGATGAGCCTTAGCAAATTGCAGTCGTAATTTTTTATTCTTTTTACTGAGCATGGGCTTCTTCCGTGGCTTTCGTGCTTTCAAATTGAATTCGTCTAATCGTCTTCGGACAGTTCTTACACTGATTTGTGCATTATTATTACTGGATATTTCAGCTCTGATATCGACTGCTGAACGAAAACGATCTCTCTCGCTTAATCGATGAATCCGACGATCCAGCGTTGGCGTGGTTTTCCGTGGTCTACCGTTTTTTGGTCGATCAAAATAGTCCCCAGTCTTCACAAACTTGTACCACGCTTGCTTACAAGAAGTTTCTGATCGATTCATTTGAGTTGCAATTGAAGGAAATGTCTCATTTTGCTTCCGTAGAGACACGATTAGTTTTCGTTCAGTTGATGACAAATTACGGGCTTTACCCATACTCTTTTCGTACGTAATTAAACTTAAGACACTGGATGATACACCACAAACTATTTACAGTATTAATATATCAAATTATTGCGTGGATCGACTACGGGTATCTTGTTCGACAGATCGTCTTAAACTAATGTCCGCTGTTTACAGATGGTTGGAAGAAAAAAAAAATTGTATAATCTATATTGTTTACATTTGACGACCGAGACTTCTAGATTATGAAGGTCAAACGTACACATGTATTGTAAAAAAACAACAAGCCGAAAGAAACGTTAGTACTTGTATGACAGATCTATGAACCAAATTGTAATTCATCGTCTTAAACTTTTGTCTGCTACTGTATATAGACAGGATAAAATGAAATGTTAAGATTGTTTTACAGCTATATACCAAAAGTAAAACGAATCGAGAAAGAGAGAAAACGGTAACGCGTTTCAATAAAGCTTCATCTGCAGGAAAGCGAGGCTGGCCGACTCTCCACGCCACGACAAACGCCTTATCGCTAGGGCTGAACGGCGATCTAGCCGACTTGCGTACGAACGAAATGTACGAGTAACCAAGTTAGACGAGTCGCTCTCAAATAAAATCCTTCTCTCTCTCTCGCTCTCGTTTCTATAGCACGAGAATAATAGTCTAACTAGCAAATTATTTAAGAAAACTTATTAACTATAAGAAGTTTAACGTCTAACTAACAAATTATTTAGGAAAACTTATTAGCTATAAGTAGGGTAATCACTAATTTAACGAATAACCAATAATGTTTGGAATAAGCCATAGCTCAACAAAACCATTTATACTGATAAGAGATTAACGCAGAAATCAGGTTGCATGCGTCAAATTTAACTACAGAATCTGTAACAAAATTATTACTAGTGGTTTCATGTGAAGAATTTAATTAAGTTCCGTACAAACGCTGAAAAACTAAGCCATTACCATAGACACATCTACATAGAAGCGAGCATAAGGATATTACCCAGACTAGGAAACTCTATCGAAAGTAGGCCTAGAAGCGGGGTGGTAAAAATCGCCTTATTTTCAGGGGAAAAATGCCTCGAACGCGTTCCCTCACCTAATCGCGTGGTCCTCTGTGTAGCACATCGTGCGGACAAATCAGAGCGCGCCATACCGATGCACTTGCATAGATCTATGGCTCTGCATGTCGAGAAGCTACTCTGCGGAGTAAGCGGAATGAATACGTGTATGGTCGAGATAGACCACGGGGAAATTCTTATAATCAGGATAGGGTTTTATCCCTTCTCTTCTTTTACGCGCCTGACGACAAGAATTTTCGACGCTCAGGAGCCCTATAAAAGGCTGCGAAAATCGGCCGGCGACACTTACTTCCACTTACTTTTTCACGGGGAGTCAAGTAAGACAGTTTCACGGGGGGTTAAGTAGAGGACTAATCAATAGCCTGGCAGTCAATAAGTCGCCGGCAGTGAATTAGACTTCTTCCAAGGCAACAAGTAGTACTGTTTGCCGGGAAATAAAGTAGTACAGAACGATAATTTTTCACCACGGCTTAATTTTCACAAAGTATAGTTTCAAGTAGTACAGAGTAAGAGTACAGTACTTATAATTATTAACACTTGAAAAATCGGGAATATTGAACGTGCAACATTCAACTACTCATGTAGTTTTATTTCAATAAATAATTATTAATACGCACCAACGCCTACGTTTGATTTTGAGTTTGTACGACTATACCAGTCTACGTCTGCACCAACGTTTAACAACAAGAACCAGAGCGACAAACAACCGTAAGTACAATTTTCAATTACCAATTAAAGTGAAATCTTGCTCCGCGTGAAATTGTCATTTAAGTCCCACCCCATTATTCGTGAAGTGATTATCCCCGACCAAGAACAAAACGCACTCCAGCCCTATCCCGAGTAATTTTCCGCGAGGTTAGACTCAAAAATGGGCTTGCGTCTTGGGTATTTTCGCGTCGGGTGTGGTAAAGGGAGAATTTATTCTCCTTAACCAGAGCACGGAAAAGATACACCGAAACGTGAAATCTATGTTAAATTCGTGGGTTCGTAAGATAGGCCGTGATTTTGACGTAACAACGGTAACTACATTGACAGCTAGGGCTATCTATGGGCAAATTCTGGTTTCATATTTATAGACCTGGTATTTGTGTTATTTGAAACAATTCGATGACGATTTAAAGTAGTGCCTGCGTCAGATAAGTCAAACGAAGCACTATTTTTATGTCAAGTTAAAAAAAGCTTCATAAAAATTAGGGTTCAGCAATTTGAGCATCCCATTTTGTTTTGCCACTCACCTTGAAAAGCGGTGCCAAATACGAGAAGATCTTCTTCCAAAATATCAGAACGTAATAAAAATCCTTAGAAGTCGCTACGGAATTGTCTAACAAATTTGATAAACAGTTCTTATGAGGATGATTTATTTATTATTTGAATTTCTTTTTTGCCTCCCACCAGAGACAACGGTGACACATAGTAAAAACAAAATTTAAAGACACCAGTACATAAAAAAATATTTTGGAATCGATAATAAATTTTAAAAAAAGGAATAAACATTTTTTCCGTATTTATATTATTTAAGATGCTTTATTTGAAGTAAACACCAACATGGACATTTTTTATCTCCCACCGGAGTAAACACTAGGAAATGCTGAAAATAAAATTCTGCCAGAACACGAGAGCATAAAAAAAATATTTAGAGGTCGCTGTTGAATTTTAGCTTTTTTCAGTAGCGACCTTCGATTTGGTAGCGACATTTAAATATTTTTATGTACTGGTGTTCTAGGAGAATTTTATTTTCATTATTTGTCACCGTTATTTCAGGTACGAGGTAAGAAAAGAAATTTCAATTTAAAATAAACCACTCTGACGAAAACTGATTTGATAGTTTTGTTCTTTAAAAAAGCGTAGCGATCAGTAAATATTTTTTCTCGCCCTGACATTTTAGGAGACATTTTATCGTTTTAGACATTGCTTTCTTCTGTATGAGCAGAAAAAAACATGAAATTCAAGATGAACCACTCTAATGAACCCTAAATCCAATAGAATTTTCGCTTTAATTCCGAATTTGAGTCACTACTTGATGATCACGAAAAGAGAGGTTATACAGCAATGCGGAGCCTATTGATCACTGTTTCATTTACGATAACTCAAAAAATATTTTTTCAATATTAGTCCACCCTACTTTTTTTCCGGGATCGTCGGAAAGCATAAATCTAATAAACAAAGAGTGCACATATTTGACTGAATAATTTTTGCATACGAATTATCAGAAAATCTCCAGGCAGTTACGGTACTCGTATTTGCAATAAATGATACTCAAGTATTTACATATTAACAAATAATACGATTCTCATGCATAATTGCAAGCACTACCTTTCTTTTCGAACAAGACTGAAAGTAAAGTATGCTGCAGAAATTACCAGAAGATAGTCGTGCGGGCCCGTAATAGCCCGCGCCCAGTGGTTCCTATGGTATGCGCACCGCCATACGTGTTGCTATTCGACTTTATCTATAAGGGATTATTTTCGAAGAGTGACTGGTTTTTTTCTCTCTTATATCACCATCAACACAATTGCTGCATAAATAGTTGTGCAAGTTGTTTGACAGCTGCACTCTGACGTGCGCGGTATCTATTCTTCTGAAGTTGGACAATTAATTAAAATTGATATTCTTTTTTACAATCTCACTGTTAATAATATTGTTCCATAAGTAGTTGTTGTAACTAATTTTGCCGGAGATTGTATTTTTGAGCGCGCTACCTTCTGCTTCATGCAACAATTGTGTTGATGGTGATGCCACAGTTAGGAATATGAAGTCACCCTTTCAATAAAAATCTCAAATAGATGAAGTCGAATAATAGCACGACTGGCGGTTCGCATGATGCGCGGATTGATGCAAGGCCCATGCGGCGATCTTCGCAAAAGGTGTAAAATAATAAGGAAGTCATTTATAATGTTCTACATTGCAGTCTTTTTGGTTACAGTTTCAATGAGATAAATATTATAAATAGGACCATTCGTCATATACAGGGTGCGCCATCTTTTATGTCGGTATGTAAGCATTCAATATCTTTGACATTTATCAACCGATTGACTTGAGTAGACATGATTTTGAAACGTCAATTCAGTACAATTTTAACCATGCATCGCTTCACACCGAAACAGCGCGCCGAAATAGTGACGCTGTACATTGAAAATATTCGTTCAGTTGTGTTAACTCAACGTGCATATCGTCGAAAATATCGTAGCCAACAAGCACCGGCTGACAACACTATTCGTCGTTTGGTGTCGAATTTTGACACTGCAAAGCAAACAATGAAGTTTCTGCAACGAAAATTCCCTGGACATGTGATGTCAAAAAATGGCGACATTGGCCACCCAGATCTCCAGATTTGACCCCTCTGGACTTCTTTTTGTGGAGTTATTTGAAAAGCAAAGTGTACGCCAACAAGCCTCAGACCATTGACGAACTCAAGCTAACATTCGTGCCGAAATCATCGCTATCCCGCCCGAGATGCTCGAAAAGTGATGGAAAACGCAGCAAAAAGGGCACATTTTGCTTTGGCCAATAAAGGCAGCCACTTGGACGATGTTGTATTCAAAAACTAATCCAAATAAATTGTAAAGGACCAAATTAAATAAAAATACCTCATACATGGAAATCGGTTCATTTTTTATAAAAGTTATTCAATGTTTACATACTGACATAAAAGATGGCGCATCCTGTATAAGAAATGCTTGTCTCATTTTCGCGGAACTAATAATTTATAATTACATCCTGTACAGTTCCTGCGAGCTGGTGCTGGACCGTCGATATACGTTCTCGAAAATGGTGTGTTAGGATGTACGCAGCACGGCAGGTACGTGGAAACCTCGGGGTCATTCTTGACGTGCTCAGGTAGTTTGTCCCATAGAATAGATATTTTTACTCACCAATGTTTCAACAGTAGGGGTTTGGGGATGTACTCAAGCTTCTGTTTGGTGAGTTTCCAGGGATCCATGGAGCAGTCGATCACGAGTATACCGTCAGTGGGATCCATTACGGTTAGAAAGAGATCAAAAGATAATTTCACCACGGCGCTTTCTTTTCAACTAACCTTTTTTCAGCTGCTGCGGTTATAGATATACCTGGTCGTTCTTCCAATAGTCTTCCACCACTCCTATCATAGATACCGTCGATAAACATATTATGCCCTTCATATCCAAATCTTTTACTTTTCGATGATTTTACTATAATATTAAATAGATTTTTCGAATCTTTGGTCCTCATTATTCTTAATAATGATGGTAGGTAGCAAGACGTTTAGATGGTATACATGTTTATTCATTAGATGAATATTTTGGGGCGTTGGTGACGGTCAGGGGAAAAATCAAAGTAATTTCATTACGTTTGAACTTTCTTTAGAGACCTCTTCAGAAATTTTAATACAAACGCTGTAACATTGTTGACAAAAACAATTTCTGCGTTACACGATAGTTTGCAGTTGACTTTGGGAGCATTTTCGCATGAACTAACAGTACGCCGGGTGTAACTTTAGCTCGACGGACTAGTAATGTAGCTTCGGTAATATGTAGTCTATGCATTACACCAGCCGTAGGAGTCCACATAAGACAAAAATAGTTTTTTGAACGTACACGCCGTACCATACTTCTACGCCATTCAGCAGAAAATTATCCGGATTAAAAACGTCACAGTGTAAATGTCACGATTATTCAGACCGATATTAATACTATTCGATGTACCTGGTAGAGTGTAAAACGTGTCAGGGGTGTCAGCGTACCATAGTGCGATCGTTACGTGAGAATTTTCAGCCGCCGGTCCATAATTGAGTAACGTCACAATATATGCATTGTAGGGATGTGCTTTGTTTGGCGATGTCATGAGTTTCTGGTTAACATATATATCTACCTGATTGCAAAGGCTATGTAGGAAGTTACTAGCAGATGCTCCATAGTATTTTGATTCACCTGTTCATATAACCTTTACATTTACATTTACATTGTTTACGCCAGATCCAGGTATTCTTCAACGTGGCCACGTACGATAAATTGCAGGAGGTCCGTCATGCGTGAGGGACCTCAGACAGGCTTATCGTGTATCCATTATGATGCTTCTATATCCTTCTGTGTTGGAGGTATACTAAATAAGTCAAGGTCTAACTTTATACACTCGTACGCATATGAGTGTAAGAATGATATCGTTAGATAGTTCCAAAAATGTCGTTAGACTTTGTTGCGTCGAAGACAGCGTCAAATTGTCGCTATCCCGTAATTGATTGTTTTTCTTCGGTGGTGGTTGGGTTCACTTACAAATGATACACTCAGTTGGGGGAAACAATAATTCAGAACGTTTATTGCCCTAGAGGAGGAAAAATCCAGTTGTACTGGATAAAAAAACCTCCTCGAAGAACGACGATACAAGGAATGTGTGGATCGAGACCGGTATGTGTGTGTCTGTAACCACGCGGTGACCAGTGCCACGGGTTAATATTTGCCGTTGTAGGCTGTTGAATAGTTTGCTATTCTTGTGTATGAATCGCCTGGCCACGAATAGTTGGTGCGTGTAATAGCACTGAGCTTGGATTGTTAATTAATATGTAGCCGAGAGGCGTCCGTGTAATTGTGCGTAGCCGAGAGGCGTCCGCGTCTTTTTGCGTAGTCGAGATGTGTCGGTGTCACTATGCAACTTCTGCAATACTGACGCCGAGATGCCCCGCCCGCCTGCATAGCCCGGTAATTTTTTGGCGGTGTCAGACTGCGCGTGCGCAGCCCCTCGATCGCCGTCGATTGTTCTTGACTCCCCCGATCGACCGTTTCACTCACGGTCTCGAAACTTCTAGTTGCTACTAGACGTCGAGATAGATCTACACAAAGAAATGGTGGCTCGTTCCCGCGCTCTCCTCACGACCACACCACGTGAATCAACTCAACAGACTTTGCTCGTTTACAACAGTTACTACGTCCACCTCTCTTTCTCTTTGTTGTCTTGTTCCGTGAATTCCTCGTATTAGCGCGGTATGGAAAATTCACAATTCTGCTTGTGTCAAGTTTCTGATTTTCTTCTTGAGTGATGGGAATAGTAGCAATACTCTATCTTCTAACATGAATGATTATTACAAGTTAAGAGTAATGTGTCATTTATGAGTTTCACGTCTTTGCTCCGCAACTGTATGTGGAAGTTTTAATGTCCTACCTAATAACACGTTTATAATCCCTATTTTTATGATTCGAGACAAAAGTTAATAAATCTGCCATGCTCACGATACCAATCTGTGATAATGTTATCATCTTCTTTAATTAATAACAAATCCAGAAATGGTATTTTTTTATCTTTTTCTTCCTCAATAGTAAATTCTAGTTTGGGATGCTGAGCATTGAAAATTGTTGAATTTTGTTGACTTTGATCAAATGATAAAGATATAATTGCGTCATCAACATGTCTTTTGTATTCAATGGGAGTGTAATAATGTTTTGAAAGGCAACATTCTTCTAAATCAGCTATAACTTTGTTATATAAAGTTGAAGCCTATAGGAAGGCAGGACATTTTTCTATAAATCTTATTTTTAAATGTGAAATAAGTAGAAGACATAATTATCTCGATTTCTTTTTTAATTCCGCAATAACAGTGCCCTTTCCAAATAATAACCTTCTTTTGTCAGACGATTTAAATCAATTGTAAAAGAACATTTCTTTAAAGCAAGTATACATCTAATAAAACTAAAATGTATGAATCAGGTAAACTAATGTACGAAACTAATGATTTCAGGGAGAAACTATCGTTAACATTAGAAATCGAACTCTTGATACGCTTCGTCACCATTGAACAAGCTGTTCATTTTGTGTACGGCACAATTGATAGACGCACCAATTGGCCCTATTGGGATGTTCAGCTTGCGTATTTTTGGTAAAGTTTACATTTTAGCTAAATTCGTAATATCAGATTTTAAATAATGATAGTTTCATTTTTGAATTTTGCTCGTTTCCAGATATCTAGACGTCTAGTAACTATTTTTTATACAATTTAAGTTGGATTCATTGCTATAATCTTGTAAATAGTTTCATCAATTAAGAGTGCAAGGGATTTTTGTATGTAATCAATAAAGTTTAGAACAACAGTGCTATTGGCTCTGTCACCGCTCACACCAAGCCTCAGACCATTGACGAGATCAAGACAAACATTCGTTCCGAAATCATCGCTTTACCGCCCGAGATGCTCGAAAAAGGGATGGAAAACGCAGCAAAAAGGGCACATTTTGCTTTGGCCAATAAAGGCGGCCACTGGATTGATGTGTTCAAAAACTAATCCAAATATATTGTAAAGGACTAAATTAAATGAAAGACCTCATATATGGAAATCGGTTGTTTCTTTAAAAGTTATTCAATGTTTACATACCGACATAAAAGATGGCGCACCCTATATATATAGAGTATATAAATATAATACCAGGTCTATAAATATGAAACCGGAATTTGCCTATGATGGCCCTAGCTGTCAATGTAGTTACCGTCCAACCGCGTCATTGGCGCCATTTCCTTGCTGACATCTCTGACAAAGATTTTCAACTCACAACAATACAAGTTTCATACAACAGCATAGTTTGTAATAGCGTTGAACATGTCGAATTTTGTGCCTGGAAACTATGATTTGCGGACAGCATTGATTTTCTGTTACCATTTGAAGAAAACTGCTGCAGAATCGCATCGAATGCTTGTCGAAGCTTACGGTGAGCATGCTCTTGGTAAATCACAGTGCTTTGAGTGGCTTAAAAAATTCAAAAGTGGCGATTTTGACGTGAGAAACGAAGAACGTGGAAGACCACCCAAAAAGTTTGGAGACAGTGAATTGCAAGCATTGTTGGATGATGATGACGCTCAAACGCAACAACAACTCGCGGATCAATTAAATGTGACACAAGAAGCCGTCTCCATACGTTTAAAAGCCATGGGAAAGATCCAGAAGATGGGAAAATGGGTTTCACATGAACTGAATGAAAGACAGCAGGAAAACCGAAAAACCATTTGCGAAATGCTGTTCGCCAGGTACAAAAGAAAGTCATTTCTCGATCGAATTGTGACTGGCGATGAAAAGTGCATATATTTTGAGAATCCTAAGCGTAAAAGATTATGGGTAACTCCAGGCGAACCATCGACATCGGCTGCAAGGCCAAATTGGTATGGACGGAAGACAATGCTCTGTGTTTGGTGAGATCAGAAGGGTGTGATCTATTATGAGCTGCTAAAACCTGGCGAAACCGTTAACCCCTTGCACTATTTTCACGAGTCTGACTCGTGATGAAAATTTTAGGCCAAACTTGAATATCACGAGTCAGGCTCGTTGTTTAATTTCATGTCAAACATGAATATCACGAGTATGGCTCGTAATTGATATTTCAGTCCAAACATGAATATCACGAGCCGTACTCGTGGTCTTAATCTCGGGCTAAACAAGAACGTCTGAAGTTAGGCACGGTTTGTTCCGAATTTCACGGTAGTGCAAGGGGTTAATACTGAATGCTACCGACAACAAATGATCGATTTGAACCAAGCTTTGCGTGAAAAACGACCAGAATATCAAAAAAGGCAACACAAAGTGATTTTGCTTCATGATAATGCACCATCACACACAGCAAAACTGGTCAAGGATACGATTTAGGCGTTTAGTTGAGACATACTTTCGCATGGGTTACTCACCAGACTTAGCTCCGTCCGATTACTACTTATTTGCATCGATGGGACACGCACTTGCTGAGCAGCGCTTTACTTCTTACGAAAATGTACGAAAATGGCTCGATAACTGGTTTGCCTCAAAAGAGCAACAGTTTTTTTGGCGTGGCATCCATAAATTGTCAGACAGGTATGAAAAATGTATAGCTAGCGATGGGCAATACTTCGAATAAAATATTTTTTATCATTTTCATACAATAAACGTGTATTTTCTATAGAAAAATTCCGGTTTCATATTTATAGACCTCGTATATGTTTATACTGCGAAAGTAGATGATTGTTCGAACGCCACCCATATATTTGCAAAGGATTACAATTTTATTCTTTTTACTATTATCGGTCAATATACTATCTGTTACGTCCTGGGTCTCCAACCCCCTTTGTGAATTTTTGAATTTTTAATAATTTATATTCGATTTATTATTCATTCTTTTTGCTAACGTCAGCGTTCACACGCTGGCCGGCGAGACGCGGAGCGTCGGCGTGATACGTTGCCATCCGCTAATAATTTGCTTAGGTCAGCGTTCACACGCTTACCAACGGGACGCGGCGCACCGACAAGACGCGCTGCGCCCTGCAAATAATTATTACGCGTGCCTTCTGCACTGCTTTATTCATTTTGATTAGTTAGTTCATCTCCGGGGGCCGACCACGACGGTCGGTCCTCGTAACAGCACGGGCCCGTACTTACCTATAATCACCCATTTCTTTTATAATATATATACAACGGTACTAAAGACTCTTATTATATATACAATTGTGTTAACTGTTTTAATATGCATTTAATGCTGTGTGATTTGACTGTTTTAATATCAACTAACTTTATTCGGTGCCATTGGAAATTGTGTTAATATAAACCATTACTGTTTCAATATACATTTAATCCGACTGTTTTTATACCAAATAATTCAGGCATTTTAGCGAATCAGTGTTCGTCAATATTTATTAATAAAATTCGCCATTCACCATCCGTCCTCCAATCCCGAGCCAGCGCATTCTGGCTCAAAATGGAGAAAAGAACAAAGTCCGACAAGTCCAGGACGTAACAAATGGTGGCAGCGGTGGGATTGTACGGTGGTGATCGGCGGAAACGAAAGAGAAGTGGGGATCTTCAAGAAGATCAAAATCTTCAGGAGCTTCGCGATTGCGGTCTTGTTTTCTTCGAGAAGAAAAATTAAAACTCAAGATGGCCGAAAGAAATTTCACGGCGAAACGGTAGTCATCACGGGGTGGCGAAAATAAAATAATATTTAACACCACCGAAGAAGGCGGGAACTCCCCATTGGAAGAGTTCCACGACCAGGTTGGTGAATCCTCCAAAGGTGACTGCGAACCCATAAAGGCGCAGAAGATTCCTCGTGGGGAGTGCTGTGCTCACACCCATAATAATAATGGGGTGGCGCATTTAAAATATCCTCCAAAGGTGACTGCGAACCCATAAAGGCGCAGAAGATTCCTCGTGGGGAGTACTGCGTTCACACCCGTCGTGCAAAAACCGTCGCCGCAACCAATATCAATATAAAAGGAAGAAACCGTCATCAAGAAGATTCATCGTCAAGACTTAAGACGCCAGACTTCTAATCAACAACCGAAGACCCCATCCACCACACAACGAGGGAGGACCCAGTCCGTTATGCTCGCCCGCGGCTTCATGGATGCAGAGCCAAAGCACAGCATCCAACTAAACGGGGGAGGTGTTACGTCCTGGGTCTCCAACCCCCTTTGTGAATTTTTGAATTTTTAATAATTTATATTCGATTTATTATTCATTCTTTTTGCTAACGTCAGCGTTCACACGCTGGCCGGCGAGACGCGGAGCGTCGGCGTGATACGTTGCCATCCGCTAATAATTTGCTTAGGTCAGCGTTCACACGCTAACCAACGGGACGCGGCGCACCGACAAGACGCGCTGCGCCCTGCAAATAATTATTACGCGTGCCTTCTGCACTGCTTTATTCATTTTGATTAGTTAGTTCATCTCCGGGGGCCGACCACGACGGTCGGTCCTCGTAACAGCACGGGCCCGTACTTACCTATAATCACCCATTTCTTTTATAATATATATACAACGGTACTAAAGACTCTTATTATATATACAATTGTGTTAACTGTTTTAATATGCATTTAATGCTGTGTGATTTGACTGTTTTAATATCAACTAACTTTATTCGGTGCCATTGGAAATTGTGTTAATATAAACCATTACTGTTTCAATATACATTTAATCCGACTGTTTTTATACCAAATAATTCAGGCATTTTAGCGAATCAGTGTTCGTCAATATTTATTAATAAAATTCGCCATTCACCATCCGTCCTCCAATCCCGAGCCAGCGCATTCTGGCTCAAAATGGAGAAAAGAACAAAGTCCGACAAGTCCAGGACGTAACACTATCAAAAGACGCATTTTGATTTACAATTTCGCTTGCTTTGTGGGAAAATTGCATGAATACGAGCGAAAAATACCGCCACCTCAAGCATTTGAGGCCGCGTGAGTCTGAGCGAGAAGGCAACATCGCCCCAACTATTGGAAGCGCGTTGGTGCGAGAGATACACACTATCACCTCAAGCGCACACTGTTTGTAGCATAGTAAGAGGGAGGAGCTAACCATGTGGCGGTGTATTTGTGCATACTGATACAGGCAGCGATTCCGGTGGCTGGGGTGATCTCTAACCGATCACCCCAAAAAAGTCTGCTAAATTCTCCCATAAGGCATGGGCTTGCATGTAAATCTCTGTTCGCTGACATAACTATGAGGCCTGATGAGGCTGAGAATAAGCTGTCCTTATCACGCTCATAGCTCGCGTACTAACGCGCAGTGCGATTCGTGCTTTCAGAGCTCACCGGTTGCGCTGCAATCGTTATGACGTCGTTTTCGAGCGCTTGCGATGCATGTGGGTTGGATAGTCAGCACCGTGTCGTAGCACGCACTGTCTTAGAATACCTCCTCATGCCGCGTAACTTGCGTACGCCTCCGTACGCATAAGATCATCTTAACCAATCGGAGCACATCATCTAGGGATTCAGGTATCCGCTATTCATTTTACGCTTTTACGCTCTTATGCTTACGCCGAAACCAATTTTTCGCGGAACTACGCCAATACATGCGTCTTAGTGCGTCTGTGTATTGACAGCTATTTACTTGAATGGTTTGGCACGTAGTTACAGCCGGTATCGGCCTCATTGGTAAATATCACTTCATATTAAATTATTATAATTGGCGATTCTCAGACAATTATCTTCATTGATATTATCTTCATTGAAGTGAAAACTGATTCGTGAAGAGAATTCCAAAGTGCAGCACTTGTTTCCGCAATCATTTTAGAGACTGTATTCAGTCCAATTCTGAATGAGTATGAGATTGACACCATACTATCTCCGGATGCTAAGTATCGTAAACATGCCACAAGTCGTGTACACGATGGTATGGGATATCGCATTGACTACCGTTTTTCAATGTGTGGTCCAATAATAGCTAGCAATTGATCAAACATTTCGCAAGGAATTCTACAATAATTAAAGACAATTTTCCGGTCTTCCAGTTGCATTTCCCTGACCAGATTATCACTTGCGTCCCGCATTAATCCACGTCTTTCTCTAAAGATTGGGCCTACCCACATTCTGCGGCTTGCTTCTTCTTCACTTTGTACCATAAGTTGATACAGAGCAAATAGTTTTAAAAACTCTTCGAACTGGCGTTGACCAGCTTTTCTCCGATCAAGCATTTGATCAGACCTTAGCTTTCACTTCTCATACCGTTCGCAGATGATGATAAATGCCAAATTAGAACCTAATGCAAATAAATTTAAACTTATCAACATCGATCAGTTTTAATAAAAAATGGGCGTAGAAAATCTAGCTTGAATCAATATTAATTCTGTATTTTTGAGAGATTACAGTCGAAATGATAGATTGTTTATTACGGGTTAAAACTCTTGTTACAGGTTATAACGTCGATCAACTCTGATTATTTGCGTACATAGCACATATATTCCGTTGCACACACTCTCGCATGTGAAAGTACCTATTGCCCATGGCGCGTATTCAGTGCAACGATACTTTACAGTATCCAATGATAATTGCGATTACGCTTATCGTTCTAGTACTACATATGTTTGGCAATATGCGATTGGTTGCAATAAATACGCTTTACGCAATCTTTATAGAATGACGCGTTATGAAGCTTCGGGGTTAAATAACACCGTAATCTGCTAGTAATTTTTCGCCGTATAACCAACATCCGCAAATGACGCGTACGCCGGCGTACGTAAGTTACGCGATGTTCGAGGCACCCTCAAAATGTTACATACAGGCCTTGAAACGAAGGCGAATTTTAGCGGTGGGAGTAGGCACGCATGGTGTCCAAAGCGCTGCTGTCGAGGGATATCCTTCCCCTTACTTCTGAACGTGTCGCAACTGAGATTGTTAAGAGTCATCGAGCGAGGGCATACGAAGCGCAAAATGGCCAAATACAAATACAATGGTTCTATATAAAAAAACATAAAAAATGCATTCTTTTGTTTAGTATGATTTACGGTCTGGTCCACCTCTCCATGCGAAAATTCGAGGCGGCTGTCGTTAGCGATGACGCTTTTTTCGCCAACTCACTAATTCATTTAATAAAAATGTTCACTCATATCTGCCACACTTTATGGGACAGACCACAAAGCTTACCACTACACTGCACTTAACGAAAAAATTCTAACTTGTTTCGTTGCAAATCCAAGTGATAATTCGAAAAGTACGAACGCATACGTCAAAGTCGTGTTCGCGGTCATATTGCAGTCTATGCTATGTAATAGTTAGTTCCAGCTCCTGTCGGTAGATTCGCTTGTCACGGTTGTCGGTATAAGCAAATAAGCAGAAGTGAAGGCATAACCGTAAAGCGAGCCCCGAGATAAGACATTTTTTTATTCTGATTCAATGTTTCTGTAGAATCTATGTTGAACGTGAGTAGTATGTGTACACCTTTGCTCCATCCCACTCCTATCCCTACTCCTTCCCCCACTACGCGGCTACCCCCACCACCCCACTTTTCTACCGCCACTCTATTCATTCTGCTTAACCAGTGTCGGTAACGTGGAGATGGTAAAGTGAGGTGGTGTGAACAAGGAAGAGTAGAGATAAGAGCAGGATGGAGCAAAGATGTACACATAATTGGAATAAAATTTGTAACTCACCCTTATGGTGGCGGCATCTACGGCGGCTCTCCAGGGTGACGGACACAATAATTAATCCATAGTACACATATGCACGCACGCACGCACACACGCACGCACGCACTCACGCACTCTCTCTCTCTCTCTCTCTCTCTCTCTCTCTCTCTCTCTCTCTCTCTCTCTCTCTCTCTCTCTCTCTCTCTCACTCACTCAGCCACCCACACATAATATTGTAATATGAACTACCCGCACCCATGAAGCGTGGGCACCGTCAGGGGTACGCATGCGTATCCCGATCAGTGTATCGCTACCGCACGTTTTCTCGACCCGATCTAGATCTCCGTCATCGTCAATTGAATGTTCGAGGCCGAATACTACGCACTTCTCGAGCAACACCAGTAACGTACTAATCGGCGGCTTGGGGTGAAATAGCTGCGGCCAATCGACGTATATCGATTCCTCGAAATCGACCAGCAGCACCCCGCAGCACCCGTCATCACTCACGTCGATGATTTCCCCGCGAACAGCTCTTTGATGCCGTACAACCACACACGACGCCCCTACACACAAGTTCTCAAATACAAAGCAGTTCCTCTCAACGCACTCCTCGATATATAATTTATCTGAATTGTCCACCAGTTTGTTCAATGCCGCGCACATTAGTTCCGTCCGCAGACACACGGTATTATCATCGACACTACATATCGCCCGACACACAAAAGCTTCCGATAGCTCGCCTTCTAGATATCGCGGATACATTTTGAGATTTTTCGATTTAGACTTTCGTTATGCACTACTAAAGACAGACTGAATGCTCAGGATGCTGCTGGCGGGGATCACAGAGTTTGAAGATAACAAACCCCCTCTGAATGATGACTAGGTGTCCAGTGCTCTGAATGCAATGACAGCGGTTTTGCACGTGCGTACCGTTTTGTGCTGTGCTCCTCGCGCAGTGCTTGCTCTGCAGTAAAAGACGCATAATATGATACCGTACCGCGAGACTCCCCGATTATAATTTATATGTAATTATAAAATAAGAGACACAGTAAAACGATGTATTTGTTTTTAATTAATTAATATTTTATTTAAATCACTTTACACATATTTACTGTCGCATGCAACATCCCTGCAAACACGGTAATCGTCGCTCGGAGACTCCTCCGCCGTTAAATTTATTTTCATCACTGTCTGATCGTCGAGAGGCAAAAGTATTGCAATATTCACGTACTATTCTATCGTTTTTCATTACATTATACGCTGAAGAGATTATCAAATCGCGACATGATGAAGCCGCACGACATAAGATTCAGGAATACGATACAAAATTGTCCACACACATCCGACGTATTACTCTGTAGCTGCTTGAGGCCGTACCGATAGAAGTTGCAGTTTCTTCGTAGTCGTGCGAGATGTTGCGGTATAACCGGTGGTAGCCCATAGCTATCAAAGTACATTTCTTTTCCATGATGGTTAACGTACTGTAACGCAAATTTGTGCCTCAACGCACCACGTTACCTATAGCCGGCCCAAGCTATTTTCCCTTCCTTTTTATTTTCTATTACGAGATGGGCGCCAGGCGCTTACGCGCCGGAAGGAAAAATAACGAGATGTTCGGCCAGTCTCAACCCAGGCTAGCTACAGCTGTTCGAGGCAGAGTGGGTGGTTCGGACTGTCAAGTCAAGAATTATCCTCGAATAGAAGGCGAATAAAATCAGTTAAAAAAAAGAATGGGTCATTAAGGTCGATGAATAAAGTAAATCAATGAAATATAGTCCCCTGAGCAGAACAATAAACGAAGTCAAACTAATAAAATAACACCGATAAATAGTTTAGACAACGATAGCAGGTACGGGACTTACAAATGCCACTCGGGCAACTTCTTTATTTCTTAACAAACAATTACGAATTTTCAATAAATATTGATAATGAATTCAAACAAAATGTCCCGTAAAATTATTCTCGTTTGTCTCTCTTTTTAACAATATTTTAGACCTAGTTCGATGTCTTAGTTTCAATCATTAGTTCGGCGGTGCCAATTATCCCGCTCTCTCTCTCTCACTCTCATACCCGGTAGATGTTCTATAGCTTATCACGCTTGCTTCCAATTTCGAATAATATTCCTGGACAAATTTTAACACTCGGTAGTCTTGGTTCTTGGTTCGCGACACGGTCTATCCCGAGCTAATCCCTCACACATTCCACAAAACCAAAACAACGGGACGTCGGGAGGTCACGTACGCTAAGCTACCCACGGCTTGCTACTTCAATCCAACAATTTATCTACCATATGCAGGACAGAGAAAGGAATCTTCACCAATTCATACGATATCAATGTACGAATAAATAACGACTATTAATTAAATCATAACTAGAAAAATAACAATAAATTCTAATAAGTAATCGATAAGTAGGCCTGCCATAATTTTTGGAGGCAAAAGCAGGACATGAGACCCGTAGGGGGTGTGAGGGGTCACAAATTTTTCCCAGAAATGAGAATTTTTATGACTGTCCGTAATTTACGGATGGAGAGCCTACAAAATTATATTTCCATTTTAACGTTTTTTATTATTTTGAGTAGAAACACCCTTCAACAGTTTTAGAGCATTTCAAAAGTTTGGTCTCCGTAATTTACGGATCGATTGCAGTACTAGATATGCTATGCTATAACAAGTCCTCCATCAAATTGCATTATTTTTTTTTGTTGTAATCTGATGCAAAGTTTCACATAATTTGATCTAATAAACTTATTGATATTTTCCGGAGCTTTGGACCTTTTGAAGCATTGCTTTGTCATCTTTCACCTTGTCATAAAATTGTTTGCAGCTGAGATCAGAATTCTACTGAATGTTAAGAATGGCTTTAACAGTATTCAGAGCCATGCTACCACGATTTTCAGCCCAGATGTTCTTTATTAATGAAAAATTTCGCTCTGCTTCCGTTGACGTTCCAGGAAGAGCAAACGCGAATTCCACCAATTTCTCCATGTTCACCAGCTGCGTGTGTTGGCCTCGAAATTCTTTGAAAATGGAGGTCCAAATTTTTGCACAAGGAGTCTTATTTGATAACCATTGATTGATATTCTGCATGCAGAACTGCCTCATGAGACCATACTCGTCGCAAAGCTGATCACGGCTTATTGCGTTGCGCAGATTTTCACCAAATCGAAGTACAGCATACTCGTAGCTCTCTTCAATCACATTCCAATCAGGATATCTACTCAATATCATCCACGAAAAAATTGAAATTCCATCAAACGATTCTTCCCAAAGTTCAATATACTTAATGATGGTATCGTAAAATACAATCACGTTTAAATCAATTTCCTGCTGCTGGTCAATCGAAAGTTTGGACTTCTCAAGTTGCGCTTCTCTTGGTATGTATCTCAGCTCTTTACGGTTCTTAATTTTACCCTTCAACAGTCGCAATTCTTCTGCGGTTTCAAATGATGTAGCGGATGATTGTTCCATTCTCTCAATCGATGTGTTGAATCCTGCTGTTTGATTTTCAACGAAAACAAGCCAGAACTTTGAGGACAGATCCGAGAAAAAAATTTTGATCGACGGCGGGCATTGCGAGAGTGAAGCGAAATAAGTTTGCAGAGGATCAAACATGTTGATGACGCGCTGCAAGGCTGGGTTTAGGGAAAGGAATCGTGTTCCGGAGTGACTTTTCATCGACTCATAAAGGTGATCCAGTTCTGAGCAAAAGCTTTTCAAATTCTCAGTTCAAGTGGTGTGGATTTTAAAATGTTTATAAACATTTACCGACAATGCCTCAAAGTCGATTGGAAGCATTTCGCATCCAGCTTCAATAGCGTTGTGCGTGATATGGGTTTCGCAACCAATTCCAAACAAATCACGTCCTAATTCCTTTTGTAGCTTACGCCAGACGTTTTCCTTTCCATTCCTATTGACTCCGCCGAAATTCAGATTTGTGTTGTCGGCATCATAACCGATGATCTTGCTCTCAATAGCTTTGTTTCTTGCAACATTTGCCAACTCCTGAATAATCGTGTCGGATTTCTCGTTGGGAATTGTTACCAAAATAAGGTTAAGATTGCAAACACCATTTTCAGGATCAAAGCCACGAGCTATGATTGGCAACATCTTCACGTTAAGCCTATTTAATGTGTCAGTCATTAAGAAAACGAAGTTTAACTTCTGCAGTTTTTCATTCACTTGTGCTTCAATCGCTGGGCTTATAACGTTACTGATAATGGCAGCAGTCTTGCTACGTGCTAGCGTGAACTTTGTATCAAACATACATTTGATTAGTGAGTTTGAGCAATCATAGCTTTTGAAAGAAATGTTATGGCGCGCTGTATGATAAGCCCAAGCTGCTTCGCATGCGGTTGACTTAAAATCTTCTGTTGTGTTTAGATTTTTGAAAAAAGTTTGTATTTTTACGTTGCTGGTTGATGCCTGAATCGATGATTGATGCTTTTTGGTTTCCGTGTGTTTGGTAATCTGCGCACGTCCTCCATTTGAAATATCAAATTTTGAGTTGCAGATCATACAAAAGGCCTTGTCATTTTCTCCGTCGACTTTGTTCAAGAATCCGAATTCTCTGGAATAATCACTTTTCCATGATGTCTTTCTCTTCTTACTCTCAATTTCCATGTTTATCTAAAAATATTAAAGTTGCTTATAATAAATATAAGTTATAAATAAAATATTAAAGTTGCTTATAATAAATATAAGATACCATACCATAAATGATGTAAAAAAGAAAATTTGTTATTTTAGCGAGCGTTAGCGAGCGAGAATTTTTTAGGCATGTTATATAAAAAAAACTTGAATTTATTCACAAATTTTCAAAAAAGCAGGACAATATGGGAGTTAGGTAGGACGCAGGACAAGGTGCAAAAAAGCAGGACTGTCCTACCTAAAAGTAAGCAGATGGCAGCCCTATCGATAAGTCAATAAATAATAATTAACGTTGAAACAATAAGACCGATTGATGACTAACTTATCGAATAAAATAGAATGAAACCCAATAAATAATCTAACTACGCGTGATACGCTTCGGACCGTATGCGTCCCTCGAGTCCATGTACAAAGCACGGGACGACGGCCGATTACGCTCTCCGCAATGCTGAGATGATATTTAAACCAAGTCCAAAAATAATAAATAAATAAATAGTTAAATAAGACCGAGAAACGCTAATTATCTTGAAGGATACGTGACGCGGTCTACAACGTGCCAGTTCCTTTCACACCAAAAATACCACGGGACGACGTACTAACGCACGCACGACCATCTAAATTGAAACGGAAACAAACTCAAATAAAATCATGTAAACCTAAAACCCAGGATTCGATAACATCCGTGACGCAGTCTATCCCGTTCAAATCCCACTCAAACAGTCACATTTCGGGACACCGGTCTAACTCGCGCACGGTGTAACCGTCAGCAGAAACAAATAATTAATACAATGACTTTTCCCCGGCTTCTACCGGTTAAACGATCTCGAGGTTACATTTATTAAACGCCGCAATTCCCAATACAAATTAACACTCTGCACGCAGTGTACTGGAGTCGCAGGGGTGACTAAGCTCGAATAAATTTAGAATAAACCAATTACATGGTAAAATAATAAAATATTAGCGAAAAACCGTGGATAGGAAGACAGCTCACCAGGACGATGCTGCCGTGACGTTCCTCGAAATCCGGGAAACATCGAACGATGTTGAATTATTCTCCCTGATTGTACAGTGGTAGGTTCGGACGTTGGCTCGAAGAACCACCCTCTTTTCCTCGCCTCGAGGGTAATTCGCAAGATGCCGAAAAATAGAGCGGGACACAGATAAAGGATACGCTACGTCTGGTTCGCTCAACGGTCACCGGGAAAAAGCCCTGAGGTCCTCCCGGCACGCGTGCTTGTGAACTATGATCCCCACTTAACCCGCTAAACTCGGTTAATTGGGGGAACCGGTATCGCCCGATGACCGCGAGTAGCACCTCAGCTGGACGATGTATTAATTAGCGACAGACAATCCCAACGTCGTGTAGCCTCGCAGATGACTCTCGGAGACATATAGATTCCCGTGAGTCGGCGGCCGCTAAGGATAGAAGGCCGCGTATTATTTTATGCGTCGTCGGGAAAATAGCATATCCCGACTGTTGAGAATTTCCTCCAAATGTTCCTTGACCGACCTGTGAATGTATCGGAACACGATGAAAACTCACTCGAGGCAAGAGGAGAATAAAACCAGACACCGAGATGTTATAAAGGGTGATTTTTTAAGAGCTTGAGAACTTTTTTTAAAAAAAAAACGCATAAAATTTGCAAAATCTCATCGGTTCTTTATTTGAAACGTTAGATTGGTCCATGACATTTACTTTTTGAAGATAATTTCATTTAAATGTTGACCGCGGCTGCGTCTTAGGTGGTCCATTCGGAAAGTCCAATTTTGGGCAACTTTTTCGAGCATTTCGGCCGGAATAGCCCGAATTTCTTCGGAAATGTTGTCTTCCAAAACTGGAATAGTTGCTGGCTTATTTCTGTAGACTTTAGACTTGACGTAGCCCCACAAAAAATAGTCTAAAGGCGTCAAATCGCATGATCTTGGTGGCCAACTTACCGGGCCATTTCTTGAGATGAATTGTTCTCCGAAGTTTTCGCTCAAAATGGCCATAGAATCGCGAGCTGTGTGGCATGTAGCGCCATCTTGTTGAAACCACATGTCAACTAAGTTCAGTTCTTCCATTTTTGGCAACAAAAAGTTTGTTAGCATCGAACGATAGCGATCGCCATTCACCGTAACGTTGCGTCCAACAGCATCTTTGAAAAAATACGGTCCAATGATTCCACCAGCGTACAAACCACACCAAACAGTGCATTTTTCGGGATGCATGGGCAGTTCTTGAACGGCTTCTGGTTGCTCTTCACTCCAAATGCGGCAATTTTGCCTATTTACGTAGCCATTCAACCAGAAATGAGCCTCATCGCTGAACAAAATTTGTCGATAAAAAAGCGGATTTTCTGCCAACTTTTCTAGGGCCCATTCGCGGTCAACATTTAAATGAAATTATCTTCAAAAAGTAAATGTCATGGACCAATCTAACGTTTCAAATAAAGAACCGATGAGATTTTGCAAATTTTATGCGTTTTTTTTTTAAAAAAAGTTCTCAAGCTCTTAAAAAATCACCCTTTATTTGAGGAAGCGGTTCGCTACCTTCCTCTTTTATTCACATAAATACAAATTTTAATATAAAATGTGTGAACACTACAAGTGAATCAACACCAAACTTAATTTAATTCAGAAAAAACACCCAAAATATAAATTTAGATAAATGCAAAATAATGAAAATAAATAAACCAATTGAGATTGAATATTGTTGAGCAGCACACAATCATATTGATTGTGCGCTGAGTGAGTACATGAGCAAGCGGTGCCTGCAGCGTAGTGATAGCTACGCCGCATGACACGCTCGGATTGGTGAGTGCAAAAATATAAAATAAACTAAAAAATGGAATTTAGAATTACATTGTGAGCAGCACACAATTATCAATTGTGCGCTGAATATGAATTTGAGACAGCGGTGCGTGCAGCGTAGCAACAGCTACGCAGCACGACACGCCGATGCCTTGAGTGCGAAACGTTGTGTGTAATTCACTGCAATCACTCAACACTGTATTGCAAAGTGATTGCAGCGAATTAATGAGAGTTTACAGCAGCCCACATCTGAGTGCAGTGATTTGTGTGCGACCCGCTAAGCAATCAGTACTGCTTAGCACACTGCAAACAGATATTAAGGCTATATGGTTGAGCAAAATTACACCCACTGCACTCTCCCAGCAGATTTACTGGGAAAAATACAGTGAATGTGCGGCACATGCTCAATTATATTAATTAAGCCAGCAAAAAGACATGAGGAGAACGTGGTACAGCATGTGCTGCAACGCACGCCACGAGTGAGGCCAAGTGCTGATGTACCATTTTCTCCTCTCTGACAGTGAATTAATGACGTAATTATGCCAGAGCACTCTTACCTTGAGCAATGAGTCCTGATGAGCGTGAAGTTGAGCTAGTCCGATGTATAAATGTCCGAAAATATGTGTGGAAGTCCGATGGATGCGCGTGCTGTCCAGTGGATGTGTGTCGCAAAAGTGCCGAATTATCAAGATGGCTGCGAGTATGAAAGTTTCGTTGGGTGCTGGAGTCAATTGAGCGAGACAGCCGGTGAGCGAAACCGAAGTCAAGCGAGAGAGACACCCTCTCGCTTGACGCGGCGTGCCAGTGAGGCACATCCTCGGCTCCGCGAAGCCCATGCTTCGGCTGTCTTCGCCTCAACCGAACACCGTGTAGCAAGGCAGCGCAACAGGTAGGCGCACGACGATTATCGATCGCCGTGCGCCAGCTGATTTTCCAACACCGACCAAGAAATAGGAGACATAGAACATCGGTCCGAAGTTTCCAGCTGTTACATTCCTCCTCCTCTTCCTAGTACTTCCTCTCCATCCCTCGGTCGTATCAACCGCATTATATATTGTAACGGTATTAAGCGTTAACATTACCCTTAAAGGGCTTGTTCGGACTCGAGCAGGAAGGAAAGTAATTTTAGGCTTTTGTAGTAGGTAAAAGTAGGGTTTATTCAAAGAAAAACAAGTAGAAATTGTGTCATACAGAAAAGAAATTAAATATGAAACCTAACTATTGAACCCTTTTTCCTGGTATTATGGCTACCACGCGCCTTACAATAGATTATTCCCGGGCACACGAGTGCATTTATAATCGTATCCGCGGGTGAATTTAAAGATTATGTTTCATAATTAATATGTGCTATGATGTGAGAGAAAACGTTCATAATTCTGTAATCCTTAAGGCAATGTTTCGTAATGTAACGGTAATTTTTCACGTTAGCATATATTTTTATTTTTCGTGGGAATTCGGGCTCGATCACAGGACTAATTAATTTAGACTTCTTAGTGGTTGACAATAGGCTTTTATTCCAGGAAAAACAATTTCGTGAAAACGGCACTTTTTAATTTCGGGCACTCGATTCTTATATAATGTTCGTCTAATTTCGGAATTTCAGCGATTATTTCGACGATTATACTTGGTTTAATGTTTACCTCCCACGGAATTCTCGTAGGCTTCCTATTTCTCTTGCACCGTAGTGTTGTCGTACGCTTGGTGCACAGATATTTTACATTCGTAGCTCTTACGCTTCACATTCACTCTTTTTATAGGGTGTATAAACCCTATTTACAATTCTTTGTCAGTCACCCTTCTTTCACTCATTCGCGCGTACTTATCCTTCCTATGTTTTATACGACTTATTCTATATTTAATTACAATTATCCTATCTCTGTATTTCTTAATTCGATCTTTCGGTCTCGAAAATCAGGGAGTTCCCTCGATTTTAGTTATTATGATTTCCACTTATTTGCACAGCAATTCGCGGAATTTCGATGCTCGGGCTCCGGTTGCGTCGCTACGCTTCGGTGTTTCACTTCTCACACACACACCTCAGATTCTCAGTGTACAGAGTGTATGAACTCTGTTTATAATTCTTTCCCTTTCGCTCTTATTCTGTGCTCGCTCTTTCTCACTTCCACTCGCACAACGGATTCGGTCCCTGGACTTTTGCTCGTTTAAAGACCGCACTGTTCAATTTATACTTATATAACCGGTTTTCTTATTTCTATGCACTATTCTAGATTATTAATACTTATCAGCTACCGAATTCTATGTATTAATTTATCTATAAATCCACTAGATTATCCCGTTTAACGTCCTAATGAGTAGTCATGTAATGCTACACACTGTTCGCAGATATTTCTATGCACTCATTAGCTTTTCAATCGACAAATTCTCTCACAATCTATACCCTGTTAAACTTTGCTAAACTGCCTAAAAGACAAGAGAGACAAGAGAGCTTCTCTGTCCCCACACCGGCCTTTTATAGGTCTCCCCTTACCTCAGTCCCCTCTGTACATTTTTCATCATCATTTTTGAATCTAACACCTTCCTTGGCTGACGCGGTACGCTGTTACCCCGCTCTCCGCCTTCCCCTCACCTCTTAGCAAAATCAGTTGGTCGCTGTCCTGCTGTTATGTCAGCGAGGGCATTCCGATGGCGTGACGTCGCATGTTTTTCACGCGAGTTCGACGGCCTATTGCCCGCGAACCTCGGTACACTTGTACCGAGTCTATCGCCCAGGTGTTTTTACGTCCTCGGAATCTATACCAGCTCTTATAACCGTTCGACCCAAAACCGTGGAAGAGAGTATAACTCTATTATACTGTACGATCATAATCGCTGCATTTCTTTCTACGCTCACGCGTGTAACTATGCTACAGTAACTAATATTGAATTTATAAAGGAAAAAAACGCGTCGTTCTATAATTTTTATCTATTCGTTGCGTTCCCTAGGTAAAAAGTTTAGCATGCGTTCCATCGGTAACTTGCCGGCCAGCGCTCATAGAATCTAGACAAGGTTTGAGTCTACCACTGAGTCGTTCCATTCTCGCTACAGGCCCGTTGGTGGGAGTGGAGTTTCCTGCTGATATAATTTTTTAAAGGTCGACTTACGCGTCCACCCGACCACCGCTACGATCAGGCGTCAGTAGGATGCACTCTGAGTGCATGCGCAGCCACTTGATATCTCAGGGCCGTACCCTGTGTATTTGTCGCCTTTTTATATTTTTCCCTTGATCTATGTTTATATCCGTATTAAATTACCTACGCTAATATTTCTTATAGGTCTTTAACATACTGATATTTATATTCAGTATTTTAATGAGTAGAGGTTATCGGTTTCAGTTCTCGAGAGCCTAGTCCGTGTATCAGGCTGTCCTCGGCTAGCAGAGTGAGAGAAAGAGAGACAGAGATAGGCCGCTCTGTTGTTGTTTGGGTCTGCGGTGCGTTGGCCTCGAACGCCGCACCGACTCAGCTGCTTCCCGTCAAATATGTGTCTCAGGTACCACAGCTGCGCTCTTTTTGGTACCAGTGCGGCTGCACTAAGCGAGGGTTGGCTGCTCTTCCTTACTGGACTTCTGCGTTGGCGGGACCTGTGAACAGAACTGTTCCCCGAGTGCCGAAATTCTGTTTTTTTTGTACCAGTTTCCTCTTCGGCTGGCCCATGCTTTTTGTATAACTATAGCTGGTGGTCGTCCTCTAGCCCATCTTCCTGTAGCCCACTGGTAGCCTTGGTCTTTCTTTTAAAACTCGTCGTTGGTCTTTTAACGTTTCGTTATTCGTGCTTGTTGAAGGCAATAACGGGACTTGTTCACCGACGTGCCGGCCTCCCTTGTGTGAGTGACGCTCGATAGCGGCGCATTGTTGTGTGTGTACTGAGCGTCATGAGTTGCCGAGTATAGGCCGGTCATACTTGGTGTAAGTAACGGGGGGTAGCGATGCCTCAGTGTGTGCACCGCGCGTTATAAGATAGCCCGTACGTTACAATATATAACAAAAAATAAAACAAGAAAAAATAAATAAATAAAGAATAAATAAAGCCTAAAAATCACGCCCTACAACCCTGTGTGATCGTGTAGGTAGCCGCTGAGCGAGAAGGACGCAGCCTAAATATTCTGCCACGTTACAGTACATGGCGATCCAATGTTCTCCCGGACTGTCGTGGTTATCCGTGTTAACTACGAGTCCGGCCAGTAACGACCATAGACGAGGAATTCTGTCAGCTGGGTATAAGCCAACGGTTGAAAGTAGTAGATACTGCAGACTCACGTAGATTTGTCTAGTGTTCATGCTGAACACATAGTCAATGATTAAATGATGACCTATACCCTTTGAAAGATGTGGTATATGCAAAGTTTATTTCACAGCATCGTCGATCGTGTCATGACTACATGGCGAAGATTTTCCTCTTTCTTATTCTCTTCCTCTGCGTCTACCGATCAAACATCCATGTATGATTCTCCTTTAAATGGATGCTCGCGAAGCCAATTTCATCATTTGTCATAGCGTGTCTGAAGCATTTTCGCAAAGATTTCGGCATAAACGTGTACGATGGAGCGCCCTCCTCGTCATCCAGGTTGGAAATTCACGACTCGTGATATCGCAAAGAAATATAGCCTTCTCGTGACCGCGTGTATAGATACGTCTTGATATTCGCGAAATTTTACGCAAGTTAGCGTATGCTTGTTTACAATTCACATCGCCCTCGTACCATTCAAGACCGTGAAAATATTTCGAGAGAAAATTATTCTAGCTTCTCGAATGCTGCGGTAATTCGGCAAAGTGACACGATGGTGCGACGATCCAATGAGCAGAGCACGGTCTATCCACTGCTACCACGGCAATTTCTTTCTGAATAAATTCCGAGTCTTTACCACGCATTCCCTGTATATCCACGACGATATCCATTTTCACGTTTAATCTGTACAGATGCTCAAGTTCAACTGATTAGTTACTCACAGAAACGCTTTTACGTCTCTGAACACGAAACAATTTTATTCCGACATCAGCACATTTTTTGCTTATCCGGTAAAATCTACCAATACCTGCCGGGAGGCATCGATTTCAAGGACATTATCATATTCCGCGTAGACCACACAATTTACCGTTGAACCAAGCGCATCCTCAAATCGTATCTCTATTCTCACACTACCGTGCTTTATTAAATTTCACTGTGAGTTGCTGTTCGCCGAAAGATCAGGTGTCAAATCAAAAGCAAACAGACAGTTTCCATCGCGATAAGTATCGCGATAATTAACGCGATCGATCGAATTACCATCGTTCAAGAAATGTATTCCAGTTCCCGAAAACATCGTTTGAAAAGCATCCACATACAGATTATTTTTCGTGAAATCAGGGTGTATCGGTTTCGAAGGTATATGAGTACCATCTACATATTATACAACGAGCGATCATTTATCTTGTAATTTTATAAATTGAATGGATTCATACTGAAGTCGCCGTTAAACGCTTTGTTATCGACAAAACCGATAATTATACCCTTCGGCAATTGACCTAGCACGATATTATCGATAGTCTCTCCATAAACAACGGAGTGTATTGAAACGTCCTTTACGTCGACTCTCGTAAGAGGATATTTAGCCGTAGATTTTGCCAGAGTTCTAGCATGCGAGAGCAGCACACCAGGAACTATTTTTGTTCCACGAACCAGAAGCGATGCCTCGAGAATCTTTAGGCCGCATTGACCATTGTTTGTATCGCCCAAAAGACGAAATGAATCTCTAGACCGCACCAGCCGTAGTCGCATCTCGACACCATTTAATAGGAACCGCTCCTGATTGAATATATCGCAATGCAGATGGCCGAGCAAGTCTACAGTTTTTCCGACATTCAAAAATTGTTTTCTCTTTACAAGACCCGTATTTCCCGACGTTATATCATCCATTTTTCCAGGGGTATCATCGTACCAGAGAACGCCCGTGAGATGCAAATTTTTAGCTGCTGGACCGTAATTCAAAAGTGTTTCTATGTACGCTGGATAAGCGTAGGCATTATTTAGAGGTGAAACAAATTTTTGATTCAGGTATACATCCGCCTGATTGAAGATAGAATGCAAGAGATTGTTTACAAGGCCGGTACTTGTTTTCGGCGCTGTACCCGCGGCAATTTACGTAGAAGGAGATGTTATTTTCACTCTCAGACTAAGCATAGTATGCGCGAGATCGATATACTCATCACCCTGTCCGTGAATAACAAATTCAATAAGTGAATCATCCGTTAGCGAAGAAATTGGTTTATAATACACCCAATTGGAGCCTTCGATAGTAGTTTGCATCGGTGGGAGTGAAAATAATTCAAGTTCCGATTTGTGATAACACTCGGAGAAACAGGCCCCCGACAAAGCTGCCGTTATCGCACACTGTCAATATCATCCATAACGGCGTAATCAATCGTAGGACCTTTTGAAATGTAGTGCCACATCGTGGCGTTAAAAACAATTTCATTTTAATCGAATCATACTGACAGTCATTAGCATCAATGGGAATAACTCGTAAGAGGGGTGTTTGTATTAAACATCGTCTGTAATGTAGCACTCACAGTTGTCAGTGTATAGAAACATGCTACCTGGTATAGCACCGGTGAGAGATTCAGGCCTTGACCTTATGTATTCGCAGTACAGTTCTACCATTACAGACCTACAGGCCTCTTCCGAGAATCCTAGTAGCCTTGCGATAGCGGGCGATACGCGAAAGTCGTGGTATCGTAGATCGTCGCATATGCGGGCCACTTCGACCTGCCCACTCAGAAGCGATTTTAAGTGCAAATGACCGGCCACGTGAGATAACTTATTTATACTCTCCAAAAGAGCGTCTATAGAGCGATATACACCGGGTGGAACTTGGTCTCTATCATCGCGTCTCCGTGTTAAACGATTTAAACCTGATAAATCATAATCACCATCTTCAAAAGTTACGAGATTTCCTACAGTAGGAACATGTAAAAAAGTCATCGGATAAGCAATAATTATCAGGGACGGTGATTCCGAGCGTTCTTCCTCTTAGTTCTCTTCTTCTCTTTCATCTTCTCAGATGACGGAAGCACTGGTACTCGCGATAATTCTGCCTCATAGAAAATACCGTCGATAGTCTCGTTATTCAGATCGTGTAAAATATATTACGCATGGTTCTCGATTCACTGATATTCGTTGAATCTTGAATAACTCGTTACTCCAACCACGCTCATATCCTTTCACGAATGCTGCTTCAGATGTACTGATACGTACCAAGTCACCGACGCTGTATTAAGGCTTTTCAGTTTTTCTCGCTTTACGCTCATAACGCTGTGCTAAATTTTATCGGGCTATAGAAGCATTTTCAAGGGGCACCTCGCTCGGAGGAATAGGCGTTCCGCAGTGTCTAGTGTGATTATATGCATATAACAAATTTTGTAAAACATCAATGTAACGCTTATTTCACGTTTATGTAAAGTAATGCCACATTCGCTCTTTTATTGTTTGATTAAAGCGTTCGGCAATCGAGGCTTTTATATCAGGGAGAATTTGCTGAAATGGAATGCCGATAAATTCTTTGCCTCGATCAGTTTGCAATTGCTGCGGGCGACGATTCTTACTGCGTGCGAGTATGCGTGTGAGAACGCGTGCCACATTTGCGCTCGTTTTGTTACGTAAAGTCTCTAACCACGCGTAATTGTTCAACAGATCGATAACAGCAGTAGATATGCGTACCCATCGTTGTACGTAGCTATCGAGCGAAGATCAGCTGAATCAGCCTCCCATACATCGTCTCTATTACTCACGTTGTACGTACGACCGAGAAATCGTCGTCGCACGAGACGATGTATGTTATATGAATCCTGTGTCTCGAGCCATGGTAAAATGTTTTTTCGCGCCACTCTCCGATCCACCTGAGCTACATTTTTTGCTCGAGAATAGGATGCAGGATGAGCGGTGTCATAATCGATTTTTTGAAGAATTTTCATAATTTTAACGATGACCAGTTAAATGGATTGTTATTCTTTTTCTTCACCAACTGTGCGGGAGACTGATATTCGGTGGGGTGTCGTTGGCTCTCTAATTATGTGATGTTTTCCATTTATTCGTCCTCTTTTTCCTCCCCCTCTTTCCCCTCGATGCAGTCGTTGTCCGTCGTGAACATTAAATCTCTGTTTAGTGTGCGGTCTTGGCCGCGTTGTTGCTGCTGTTGCTGCGGCTGCTACTATCACTATTGCGTGGTAAAATGAGATGCCGCTGTGGTGTCGAGGATGAAGTAGATGTAGGCTCTTGTAGTAACTTGGGATTGCCGATAAATTCGCGTGGCATCTGTAGCGTTCGCAGGAGTTTGGCAAAGTGAGATCGACCGATCGGTTTCTCACGTTTTCTAGCTCACATAGCATCGTTAACAAGATTAAAGATATTGGAATTAAAAATTCTTCTGCCGTCTATGGAAACAACACCGTTATAATCCCTTGTCATTTTTTTACCAACGGCGCTGCGATGCAAATTGCGAAGGAACGATATTGCTTCAGAATACATTTTTTTTGGTACGCTATTCATAATAAGTGTGTCATTGAGTCGAGATGTAACTTTGTTCATTAAAACGTCGCCGATTTTATTCTCGTTACTATCGAGTATTGCTATTTTTCGTTTTGACCAAATATTCGGTACGTTCGTAGTATGTTAGTTTTTTGTCGATCATTACCCCCAGGTATTTTACTGCTGGCTTGGCCTCGATGGTAGTCCCGTTGATATCCGCTGTGAAAGGCACCTCGAAATTTCTCCGCCGCGTCAGTACAATCATTTCTGTTTTATTTGTCGCAAGTTCGAGGCCGTGTTGTTGTAGCCAATCCCCGACCCGTTGGGCCATCTGCGCAACTCTCCGTTTTGCTTGCACTGCCATCTTTGCAGTGACCACTGCAGCAATGTCATCAGCGAAGCCGACAAGTTTTGCCCCTTCAGGCATTTCAATTCGCAGAATTTCATCGTAATTGATGTTCCATAAATCTGGTCCTAGCACTGAGCCTTGCGCAACACCAGATGTGATTCTCCTGCTATGCTGACCTTCCGTCGTGTCGTAGAGAAGTTCGCGTTCACGGAGGTAGTCATTCATCACTCTCATAATGTACGCTGGCATTCGTAATTCACCCAGGGCTGTGAATATGTCAACCCATTTTGCCGAATTAAAGGCATTCCTGACGTCTAGGGTCACGAGGACACAGACACTTTTGGTCCTCTGAGACCCCTGCCAGGCCCGTTTTGCCACCTCGATGACTTCATGTATTGCCCCCATAGTCGATCTGCCTTCGCGGAAGCCATGTTGACTGTCCGCCAGGCCCCCGGCGGCATCGACAGCTCTGCGTACTCTGGTGCGCAGGAGCTTTTCATAGATCTTGCCCGCATTGTCGAGCATACATAACGGTCGGAAGGACGACGGCGTGACTGGTGGCCCTTTACCCTTATCGAGAAGGACCAGCCTTTGTTTTGTCCACTTTGTGCTAAAAATCCCCGCCTTCAGGCAGGCGTTGTATATATTTAGCAGTAGGAAAGGAAATTCCTCCGCAATGGCTTTGAAAATCTCGATAGGCACACCGTCGGGTCCTGGAGCCTTTCGATTCGCTAGGGTACTCATTACCGAGATAAGTTCGGGTACAGTAAAAGGAGGTATTTCTTCTTCGACCAGTATCTCTACGTGTTCTCTTTCCGAGTGCTCGGGGAAAAGAGTAGTTGTGATTTCCTCCATTGTCGCGGGGTCCTTGGGGCTTACTGGCCCGCATACGCCTATCTTCTTCGTGACGACTTTGTATCCCAGCCCCCACGTATCTTCGTTCACCTCCGTGCACAACAGCCTCCAGCATCGGACTTTGCTTTTTTTGATAGCTTCCCTGAGATTCTTCTTAGCGGCTTTATATAGGTTTAGAGCGGCTTGAGCGTTTTGAATTAGTCTGCGCCTCTGTGATTTCCGTCTGAGACAGAGACACTCTCTTCGCAGTTCCGCTTTTTGCTCTGTCCACCAGTATACAGGAGCTCGGTGCTTGTTGCAGGCTCGTGCAGGCATCGATGCATCGCATGCTTTGACGATGAGCTGCATCGTACGGTTCACTAGCTCCTCGGCGTCATCTCTGTTGACCGTTGTCAGGTCACCTTCCTGAAGAAGTGCCTGACAATTGCGGAGCTTTGCGCTTAAGAGAGACCGATCCAATTTTGCAGCATTCCACCCTTTTCGAACAGGTTTCTGCTTACTCGCGAAGCCGTTCCTTCGGCCAGTTTTGATCCTTATGTACTGATGGTCGCTTTCGGTTAGTTCTTCCAGTACTGTCCACTCGGTTATTGCAGCCGTGGTTCTTGGAGTAGCCATAGTAATGTCTATAATCGAGCCACGAGTTCCTGCTCTTCGGAACGTCGTCGTTGTCCCTGAATTAAAAATCGCGAGATCCATTCTCGCTGCCATCTCAACAAGGCCTTTGCCCCTGGTATTCGTCCATTGCATGCCCCAATCAATCGCCTTTGCGTTAAAGTCGCCGGCAACAATCAGCACTCCTCCCATGTCTACAATTGCGTCTTCTAGGCTGTTGAGTCTTTCCCAATATGTTCCAATTTGAATGTTTGGCGAAAAGTAGCAACTAACGAACGTGATGTCGGGCGTTTTAACCCAGACAAATCCCATACCAGTGCCGTAGTCGACGACTGGTAGCTTGCTTGGCTTACGCACCCAGATTGCAGCAGTACCGGAGGAGTCTTTATATCAGTTCTGTATTTCCCAGTTGACGTGCTGTTCAGACAGAAGTAGTAGGTCTGCCTCGTGCTCAGAGGCGATTTGCTTCTAGAGCTCTTGCGCGAGCAGAGATCGTCCGAGGTTACCTTGCAGAATCACCGCCATCGCGTTTTAGTTGAGTTAGCTGCCGCTGAGAAAGCACTATACCTGCTGGACCCGGGTACATGGTCATTCGGAGTCCCGCTCCCCAGATCTTGGCACTGGAGGCAACGTGATTTATTCTGGCACGCGGAGGCTTTGTGCTCGGGATCGCCGCACCTCCAGCATAACGCGGTCGGATCAGCACCTTTATAGTCATTGGCACGGTGACCAAATCCATTGCATCTATAGCACCTGGTGGCTTGCTGGTTAAGTCTCACGCGATAGTTCACCCAGCCGATTTTCACGTGCCCCGCACTGTGTAGTTTCCTTGCTGCTTGGGCCTCCATCTGGACATAAGCTACTCTATTGCCACGAAGGGTGTTCTTTTGTAGCCTTATGCTTATTTCGGCGCCGTTGTTGTCGGCGAGCACGGCGATTAGAGCAGTTTCTATGTCCGCTTCGTTGGTGGCAGCGTCAATGTCTCTAATTTGGATCTCCGTTCTTGGGATGAGTCTCTGGACCCTTCCTGTATTCCCAACGGCCGCTTGGAGTTCTTCACCAAACCTGATTCTGTCTCCAGTCACGGCACCCAGTTCAACGAGAACGTCGCCAGCTCTCGTCTCCCTAATCGCCCTGACATGGACTCCACACTCTGAGGGATCTACTTTACTCTTAATCGCTTTCAGGACGTCAGCATATTTTCCCCCGTCAGCAAGTTTGAATCGAACGGCTTCTGGCAGCACCTTCGGAAACTTCCTGTTTTTTGGGGCCGCGGTTACTCCGGGTGTATCAGCTGTGCTAGCTGTTTGTCCCATACTATTTGCCTTAAGAGGCTTTCTGGGCGGTCGCTTTGTGACCGTGGTCCAGGTCTCTTCTTCGTCATTTTTCCTTTGCCTAATGTTCCGCGGTGCGTTAGACTCCTGTGGGCTTGGGGTTTCTCGGTCTGCCCGTTTCCGTTTATTTGCTGCCGTAGGATTTGAACGTGCTATTTTTCGTGTAGCGCGAGGTGACGTTTCCTTGCGAGTCTCTTTTATCCTGGTGACTGACAGCAGTGTTTTATACGTTTGACTCGCGTCTTTCCATACGGATCTGCTTCTTTCACTCTTTTGTAAGGCTTCTTCGATTTGCTCGATGCCTTCCTTAATTTCTGACTTTGTGTTGGCGTGTTTCCTACAAAGTCTTATCAATGGAGCAAGTACCTTCCTGATCGTTTTAATGTGCTCTTCTTCGTTTTTTTGATAGTCCAATACTTGCTGCCTGAGTATCTCGAGCCGCTGCGAGGGTTTTGTGCCAGACTTGATGCATTCAGCCATTATGTCTGCCCCGGTGCTGCAAATGATGTCTTCGATGTTTTCGACGTTCCTTGTGGCATTTGATGATTCGAGAGCCAAGTCAACCACTCTCGAACCATTGCGGTCGTATGCTGACCATGTCTGGGAGCCCGCTTTCTCACTCCCTATCGACGCCGGTACTGGGGATCCGTGCCCCTGCACCGTAATCGTTTTTTCCTTACCGGTGTCCACGGTGCGGAGAAGTTGGGTTTTTTTTGACAGGGTGCCCCACCCCTTCTGTTGGTCCGCGAGGCCTACTTTATCGGCCCTACCCTCCATATCTGGAGAGCGTTCCCCTATCCGCCACCCGGGGACGCGCCACGTAGGAGTTACAGCCTCCCCCCGTGGAGTAGTAGTAGTAGTAGTAATAGTAGTAGTAGTAGTTTTTTTTTTTTTTTTTTTTTTTTGGGCAGGTGGAAATGCCTATTTGTTTGAGAAATCCGTCCGCTGGTGTTGTTTGACAGATCTTGAACCTGTGAATATATTGGAAATAATGAGTCTTCACTCAAGACAGGGTGAAATAAAACCAGACTTGTAGATGGAAAACAGAGAAAGTGGTTTATTTTGTACCATCCGCTTGCAATTTACAAAGTATATAAAAAAGAACAAATAATATAAAAAATGAATTTGATTAATAACTTGAAGAAGCACACAAAATATTACAATATAGAATAAAAGTGAATTTAATGTGAAAAGCACACAATTGTATTAATTGTGTGCTGACATGTGCTTGAGAGTGGACATGACGCGGCCAGAGCTACAGAGCATGCCACGGAGTGAGATGTATGAGTGCGTAGACAAATGTACTGCCTGTCAGCAAATACTCAATAATGATGGAGAAATAGAATTCAAAGAGAGTGAGTGCGAGCAGATGCATCTGTGACAATTGAGTGGAATTTTAGTATGACAGGCTGTGATGCAGTCTACGTTGCAGAGCACTGAAGTGTGAGCTTGAGGATGCACAAATGATTAGACTGAATTCACAACACTCTCCCAGCATGTTTAATTGGGGGAAAGTGCAGTGAATTGGTAAAACACACACAATTACATTAATCGAGCATGCTAATAATTGAGTGAAAACGTGGTGCAGCCCGCGCTGCAGAGCACGCCAAAGTGTGAGACCGTTAGTGTTGATGTACCGATATGAACCTCCTCACCGTCATTGAATTACGTTGAATTATAACGGTGTACGCTTACCTTAATTTGAGTCCTAGTGAGCAAACGAAGGTTGAGATAATCCGGTTGAGAAAAATGAAAATTGTCCGAGCCTTCCAAATGCGTGCGCTGTTCCGTGCGGGGTTTTCACGTAAGTGACAAAATATCCAACATGGCTGCGGGATACGAAATTAACGTTGAGCGCTGAAGTCAGTTGAGCGAGATAGCCGGTGAGCGAAACCGAAGTCAAGCGAGAGAGACATCCTCTCGCTCGACGCGGCGTGCCAACGAGGCACATCCTCGGCTTCGCGAAGCCCTGCCTCGGCTATCTTCGGCTCAACCGAACGACGTGTGCTTGAGCACAGCAACAGGTCGACGCATGGCGAATATCGATCGCCGTGCGCCAGCTGATTATCCAACACTATTTATGCACGAAGTGTGGGACTCCTCCATTCCTCTTGGAATGATCCTACCCACTAAAGCCACCTGCCCGTCTCCAACCCATGACCCCGGAACTGCTTACGCATTACTTCAAGGCCTTGGGCTATCCAGCGCTCTATTGCGCTCCTGTTATTCCGGGGGTTGTGCCCTCTCACGCTCCGATTCATCCCGCTTCTTCGACTGGAGTACGCCCTTCACAAACTGCGCGACTGAGTCCCAAGTATCCTGGGATTTCAGCATGACGGAGCAGATATTCTCTACCGACACGTCTGTTCCTACTGATGTTCGTAAGAGCTGCCTTTCTTCGTCCCAACGGCGGCACGTAAAGAACGTGTGATTTACGTCGCCCTCTTCGTCCAGGCAATAGTCACACAACGGACTGCTCCTCCGGTTGCACTTGTGCAAGTAGACATTGAACATGCCGTGGCCTGTTAGCATTTGTGTGAGGTAAAAATTTGCCTCCCCATGCTGTCTGCCTACCCAAACCGTTACATTCGGGATCAGGGCTGCAGTCCCTCTGCCAACCTCTGTCTGGCGCCACCGCTGTTCCCATTCCTCGAGAGTGTGCTGTCGCTCTTCGCCTCTTTTCACTTCTGCCGTTGCTTCGTCCCTCCGATCGTAGACGCGTTTCCTCTCCTTTGCGAGCAGCTCGATGGGGATGATTCCCGCCACTACTAACGTTGCCGCTGCTGACACGGTTCGGTAGGCATTCACGACTCGTAGAGCCCCTCTTCGTTGTACTGTTACCATTTTTTTCCTGTATTTTGCCACATTTAGGGCATCCGCCCATATTTCGGCACCGTACAGGAGGATTGAGTGTGCCACACTCATTAGGACACGTCTTTTGCTGCTCCTAGATCCAGTCACGTTTGGAATTAGCCTCGAGAGCATTGCCACCAAGGTAGCCGCTCTATCCGAAGCAGCCTGGATATGGGCCCAATAGGTGAGCTTTGCATCCAGTAGCTGCCCCAGATATCGGACCACCTTCGCCCCCGTGATTAATGTGCCGTCAATGTCCACGCTGAAAGGTTCTGGAAAATTCCTTCGTCTTGTCAGGACCACCATTTCCGTTTTCCCTGCAGCCAGCTCGAGTCCATGCTCTTTCGGCCAGTCGCTGATCAGTGAGGCCATCAATGAGACGCGTCGCTCCGCTTGTTCACTCGTGCGGGCTGTGACGACAGCAGCGATGTCGTCAGCAAACCCAACCAGTCTGGTTTCCGGAGGCATTTCCAAACGCAGAATGCCGTCGTAGACCACGTTCCACAGGTCTGGCCCCAGTGCCGAACCCTGGGCTACTCCTGAGGTAATCCTCCTAGTGCGTTGTCCTTTGGTGGTCATGAACGAGAGCTAACGGTTTTCAAGGTAGTCGCTGATTATCTTGAGGATATACCGTGGCACCTTGAATCGCTCTTCCAGCGCCTGGAGGATGTCAACCCATCTGACCGAGTTGAATGTGTTGCGGACGTCGAGTGTAAGGTCACCTGCTGCTTTTACGGCTTCGCGGCACTCGTGATCCATACAAACCCTTCGTCTTTCCCTGAGTTGTTGATCGGGAATTTTTCTCCGTTCTTAATCCAAATAGCCGCCGTTCCGCTGGTGTCAGTTAGCCATTTTGGTTCCCGAAGGTCAGCATATTGCTCGCATAGCAGGAGTAGGTCTGCGTTCCGTTCGTACGCCCACTGGTTCAGCAGGTCTTGCGCAAGCCTGCTGCGCTGGAGGTTGCTTTGCAAAAACACCGCCATTACCGCTTTTTGTTCCGACAAGCCACCTTGTACGCTTCGCACCTTCCCGACCCGGGGATGTGGTCCACGTGCTCACCATCCTTTAGCTCCTTGCAGAGGTAACATTCGAAAACGTTCGTGCATTCCGCCGATGTGTGCCCTTTCTTGCTGCACTTCCGACAGCAGCTGCTGCGATCGGGGCCCCTGCACTCCGCCGCATAACGGCCGAACCCTTGGCATCGGAAGCACCTCATGACCTGGATCCTGCTCCTGACTCGGCAGTTCACCCATCCAATTTTGAGGTGCGCTGCTTCGACCAACTTCGCTGCAGAAGCCGCGTTTGTCTCCACAAATGCCATTTTATTTCCTCTAACCGGTGTTTTGGAGAGGAAGATTTTTACGTCATCGTAGTTTTCTCCTTTAAAGAAGTCGTGTATAGCCGAGATCACGTCCTTCGCTTCGGTGACGACATCGATGTCCCGGATCTCTACTGTTGCTCGTTGCACCAATGCCTTAACGTTGCCCCCGGCTCCGATTGCCTCCTGGAGGACGTCTTCAAATTTGGTTTTGTCCCCAGGGGATGCCCCAAGTTCGACGAGGACGTCTCCTGCCATCGTTTCCCGGATGGCTTTCACCTTTACCCCATGAGCCTCGGGTTTCACGCCTGCTCGAATAGTCCGAAGAACGTCGGCATACTTCTTTCCTTCGGCTGGTCGTATAATGACCGCTTCAGGTCGGGTCCTCTGTTTAGCCTTTTTTTTTGGTCTGGGTCGCTGTTCACCTTGGTGGCTGGCTTCGGCCGGCTTGGCAGCTGGCTTGGACTTGGCCTCTGTTTTTTTCGCCCGCCGCTGGACTTCTATAAATCCGTCGGCTTCTTCTCGAGGCTTCTTTTTGACCGTCTTCGTTGCCGATCCTTCCTGCGGGCTGGGTGTCGCTGTTTGTTGCCGCTTCCTCTTTCCAGGAGTCTTAGGGGTCACGGCGTCACTTTCTGCGACAGCAGGGCTAGCACCAGCGGCTGGTTGAAGGCCATCTCTTGCTGCTGTTCGTAGAAAGCTGCCCCGTCTCGGCTTACTCACTTCTGCGAGCAGTGCTGTGTACACTGTCCTCCAGTTCCGGCAGGTCCTTTCAGACGAGCTGATTGCGTCTCGCGCCCCTTCAGCTCGCTCCTTGATTTTCTTTGCCGTGTTTGGGATTTCCTCGCATGTTTTTATAATTCCCTCAACATAGCGTTTCAGAGTACTGAGTTCTTTTTCTTCTTTAGTCAGGAGATCTTCCAGCTGTTGTACAAGGTTCTCCCGCCTGGTTAACTTCATTCCTTCACTTGTCGCTGGTATTTCCACAAGGGCCAAGTGGTCCACCCCTGGGGTATTGTAGTAGTAGTAGTAGTAGTAGTAGTAGTAGCAGTAGCAGTAGCAGTAGCAGTAGCAGTAGCAGTAGCAGTAGCAGTAGCAGTAGCAGTAGCAGTAGCAGTAGCAGTAGCAGTAGCAGTAGCAGTAGCAGTAGCAGTAGCAGTAGCAGTAGCAGTAGTAGTAGTAGTAGTAGTAGTAGTAGTAGTAGTAGTAGTACTTTTTTTTTTTTTTTTTGTATACGAGAGGTTGACGAATCTTCAAAAAGACACCAGCGAAAGTTGTTGTGTTGCTGGTAGTGTCAGATTTCTACTGACTAAAAACAATCCTCTGTCTCCCCTCAGCTTGGTGACGGAGGTTGGCCCGGAATCCGCTTTCGCATTTCTTCAGTACCAAACCCCAGTTATGCGCCGAGGCGCCCTTTCCGTTTGGTTGCTGCTCGAGTCTCTTGGCCTTTAGCACTTCTTCCGCAAACTGCATAATGGCCTTCCATTTTGGCTTCGAGCCGATCATGTGAGAGACCAGGTTCTCAGGGTGCAAGGCTTCTTCGATTGCCTCTGCTGCGGCCCTTCGTTCTTCCGTCCATCTGCCACAGTGAAAAAAGGTGTGTTGGGCTTCGTCGCGTTCATTCGGGCAGTAGTTGCACTGTGGGCTGTCGATGAGGTCCATAAGGTGCAGGTACGCGTTAAAGGCACCGTGTCCTGTGAGGAGCTGCGTTAAGTAGAAGTTAGTGTCTACGTGCTCACAGCCAACCCAAGTCATGATCCTGGGTATGAGTTTTGCCGTCCACCTTCCGGTGTCGCTGTTCTGCTATCTGCGCTCCCATTCTGCGGTGGTCTTCGCCCGTTCGAGTTCCCTGGCGCCGTCGACCAGGAGATTTGCTGTCCGCGATAGGTGAATACCCCTTAGTTCCTTCGCCAAGAGGTCGATGGGGGGGGGGGGGGGGGGGGTCTTGGCGATGACCAAGATTAATGATTCCGAGCCCGTGCGGTATGCGCAAGCGACTCGGAGGGCAGCGCGTCTTTGTACTGCGGCCAGTTTGCGTCGATGTTTCTCGTACGCGAGTTGGTCCGCCCAGATTTCTACGCCGTACAGTATGATGGAGTTGACCGTGCTCATCAGTAGCCTCCGCTTGGCGTAACGAGGGCCGACGACGTTCCTCATGATCCTCGAGAGCTTGGCGGCAGCGCCGTTGGCTATATCAGCTGTTTGTTGGATGTGCTCTCCAGGACTGCGCTCTGTGGAACGCCGGCAGTGACCTCCACCGTTCAGGCGCCCTCCGTCGTGTCGTACTCGAGTTGGCGATCTCGGAAATATTCGTCCACGATGTCGAGTACATACTGGTCAATGCTGAAGTCAGTCTTCAGCGCGTCCAGTATGTCCTCCCAGCCCACGGAGTTAAACGCGTTCTGCACGTTGAAGGTGAACAGGATGCACGCCTTACGAGTTTGGTAGCTGCCAGACCAGGCCTTCTTCACGATGGTGATAGCCTGTTCGATCGCAGTGATTGTCGATTTCTTCTTGCGAAAGCCGTGCTGGTTTTTCGATAGGCCTCCAGCCCTGTCTATTGCTTCAGTTAAGCGGCCCTTGATCATTTTTTCCAGTAGCTTGCCTGTGACGTCCAGCAGGCAGAGGGGCCTATACGAGGAAAACGTCACTGGTGGGCCCTTCCCTTTATCGAGAAGAACCAGTCGTTGACGCTTCCATCGGCGGCTGACTGTACCTGTGGCGAGGCAGGCATTGTACATAGCAAGAAGTACTTCGGGGTACTCCCTGGATATACTCTTGATAGCGTTGACTGGGATGCCATCCGGGCCAGGGGCTCTACCAGGTTTCAAGGACTTGGCGGCATCCTAGAGCTCTGCCGTTGTAAAGGGCGGCCCTCGAGCGGTCGTCGAGTTTCCTCTTGGTGCTCTCCGTGGATGCTGGGGGAAGAGGTCGCCGATGATCCTTTCTACGGTTGCTGGCTCCATAGGAGGTATACGGTTTTGTTTGCCCAGCCCTTTGACCGCGATCTGGTAAGCCTTGTCTTAAGGGTCCTCATCCAGCTCGGCGCATATGTTTTTCCAGCACTGGTTTTTGCTCTTTTTGATTGCCCGTTTTAGGGCTTTCTTGGAGCTATCGAGTTCGACAAAGAAAGTGTCTGGTTGGCCAGCTTGTCGCCTGCGATTAGCCCTGACGGGCTTGCGCCGAAGCGCCAGGCACTTTTTCCATAGCCCACTGATCTCGTCGTTCCACCAGTAGTTTGGGCGCCTTTTCACGCAGATGCTCCTGGTTGGCATGGAAGTGTCGCAGGCGGCTGAAATGGCTGCCATCGTTTTTTCCACAAGGTTCTCCACGTCTTGTCTCGTATTGGCTGGTTCGTTGGCGTGTTGTTGGGCCTGGTTCTTTAGGGAGTTGATGAGTTTTGACTCGTTCATCTTTCTATCGTTCCATCGTCTCCGCTCGTCCTCCTGTCTCGCACCGTTGGTCGGCACATTGCCGGTCGAGAATTTAATATATTGGTGGTCGCTGGAGTTAAAATCCTCCAGGACCCTCCAGTCCGATATAGCCGCAGCGGCGTTTAGTGAGGCGAAAGTGATGTCGAGGATCGACTGTCGACAGCCTGGTCTTCGGAAGGTCGTGACGAGCAGCGATATCCGCCAGCTCGTTCCCTTTGGTGTCGCTCCACTCCATTCCCCACTCTGTTGACTTGGCATTGAAGTCACCAGCCACGATGACTTCGCCGTCAAAGTGTCGAACGGTGTCCTCGAGATTGGCGAGCTGGCGTCTGAATACCGAGATGCCTTGGTTTGGGGAGAGGTAGCAGCTTATCAGGGTGAAGTGTCGGAACTTCGCCCAGATAAAACCATCGCTGCGTCCGCTGCTCAGAGAGTGCAGGGCTGGGCTAACTACCCAGATCGCTGCCGTATTTGACGTATCAGAGAGCCAGGATGCTTTCGGCAAGTTCGAGTACTGTCCTGATACGATGCAGATGTCAATGGGGTTTTCGGTGATGAACTGGTGCAGCAAAGCCTGTGCGGTCCACCCCCGACCAAGGTTACATTGCAGAAAAGTCGTTATTTCTGGCTGGTAGATGCTCCTTTCAGCGCTCTTCGATAAGTTGGGCACCGTCCCGCTCCGGACGTGTGGTCGCTGTCAAACCCTTGGCCCTCGGCTGTCGCGCAGAGTATGCAGCGTAGTGGCCAGTTGCATGCCGCTGCTTTGTGGTCCGCTTCGCCGCATTTGTAGCACAGCTTGCCGCGGTCAGGGCCAGTGCATCTGTTGGACAGATGTCCATATCCGAGGCATCTGTAGCACCTCTGGATGGACTCATGCCGCCTGGTTCGGCAGATGACCCACCCGATCTTTATGCGGCCGCACGCTATCATGTTTTGAGCACTTTTCCAGTCCAGGTCGATGAAAGCCATGCGCTGCCCTCGAAAGGCTTTCTTCGAGAGCCCGATCCTTTTGATATCCGCCGTGTCGCCAAGTTCTCGCACTAGGGCTTCATGTACGTCTGCCTCCTCCGTGGCGTAGTCAATATCCCAGATCTCCATCGTGTGTGTCGGAGATAGGATCTCGACCACACGACGCTCCCCGACCGCCGCCTTTATCGCTTCCGTGAAGGATGAGCAATTTCCCGATTTGCGATCCATCTCCAGCAGGATGTCTCCATCCTTGGTCTCACGGATGGAGCGGATGATCGTCTGATGCTGCTCCGGGTTTACCTTGGTCTTGATGTCCCTGAGTAGGTCCGCGTAGGACTTTTGTTGCGCGGGCTTTATCAGTACGGCATCAGTGCGGGCCGCCGGAGCTGTTGCCTTTTTCCTTTTTGCTTTCCGGTGTGGGGGGGGGGGGGGGGGAGGGTCGCGGCTTGTGATCTTGATAGCCCCGGTTTTGGCTGCTGAGCAATTGCCGCCTCGGCTGGTGACCCAGTGCGCTTCTTCTTTTTCTTGTTGACCAGAGTAAATTCTCCCTTTTTGTCTTTGCGGGCGTCTTCCTCCGGACCGAGGGGCGGACTGGCTGCCGGGCGTTTGTTGCGCGGCGTGCATGGTGTTGCGGCTCGTCGCAGCGCCTCGCGCTCCCTGGCCTCAGCGAGAGTGAGCTTCCGTTGCTCGTTTTTGCAGGATTTGCGGTAAGTCAGGGCCTCTGTAATCAGGGCAAGGGCCTCCTTCACGTTGTTAGCAACTTCAGTGGGGACAGTTCGCTTCGCTTTTATCAGCCTGGTGGTTTCCACCAGGAGCTCCTGAAGCTCGCCGAGCTTGTCGTCTTCAAGTCCGATGGCCGTGTCCCGAGAGATCATGTGTTGTGCCCCGGGCTGGCTGGGGGATACTCGCACCTCAGTCGGTAGCCCAAAAGCGACGTCCGGGGTGTGAGCGGGTGGCGCGTTGGCCGGTAGTGGCGACGCTGCATCTTGAAACTCCGTTTGTTGTGCGTCTTTTATGTTTTTGTTTTTTCCGTGTTTTTCTTTTCCTTTTTCTTTTCCTTTTTGTTTTTCGTTTGCTTGTATGTTTGTATTCAGTTCTCCCATTTTATTCCCACGAGTAGCCTAGGAAATTTGGCGTCGGCCCCAGCAGAGCCTGGATGCTGAGGTAAGGCTACTAAATACCGCCGAGGTTGGACCAGGTGCCCAGGGGGAACCGGTGAAGACACCTCTGCCCAGGTGCCATGCAGCCCTCGGCACGGTTTCGCACACCTTGGCTTGGGTTTGTGTTTGGTCCGCGGGGGCTATTTTATTTGACCGCTGCCCTCCGCTTACGGCTGAGCGACGAGCGTTCCCCTATCCGCCACCTGGGGACGCGCCGTATGGCAGTATTACCTCTGCACGACGGAGGAGCAGGAGGAGCAGGAGGAGGAGCAGGAGGAGGAGGAGTAGTAGTAGTAGTAGTAGTAGTAGTAGTATCAGTAGTAGTAGTAGTTGTAGTAGTAGTAGTAGTAGTAGTAGTAGTAGTAGTAGTAGTAGTAGTAGTAGAAGTAGTAGTTTTTTTTTTTCAATTTAGGGTTGGGGTGGAAAAATGCCTTTATGCACACCGGTTGGCGTACGCCTGCCGATAGTGCGGGACTCCTCCATTTTGGTCATACCCACTAAAAATCACCCCCCCCCCTCCTCGCACCAACTCATGACCCCGGAACCGCTTTCGCATTACTTCAGGGCCATGACCTTTTGCGCTATCCGTGGCGCTCATCCTCATTACTCTCGCGTCCTCTCACAAATTTTGTGATTTCTCGCTTCTCTCCACCTGATCGGGTCTATGGCAATTACTCTACGAGCTTCGTGGTGCACGTACCCTTTCCTGCTCATCTCTCTTCTTGGCGCGGAGTACGCTTTCCGCGTAGTGCGCTACGACGTCCCAATTTGCCTTGGACCGTACCATCAGCGCAACAATGCTCTCGACGGAGGGGGGTGTGCCCAAACCCTCCGTCAGTGCTTCCTTCATACCACTCCATCGTTCCCAGACGAAGAATGTGTGCCGCGCGTCGTCCTCCTGTCCTGGCCAGTAGTCGCAATCGGGACTTCTCTTCCGCTTGCACTTATAGAGGTATGCATTGAACATGCTGGGTGAGGTGGAAGTTTACCTACCCGTGTTCTCGGCTAATCCACGAGTTGACACCCCCTATGAGTTGGGCGGTCCACCTGCCGGACGTTGCCAGTTACCATCGCTATTCCCAGTCTCGTAAAGTGCGCTGCCTTTTTTCCTTCCTGATGTTTCCGGTTTGCGCCTCCTACTTTCTCTTGTAATCGCGTTTTCGCTCTTTGGCCAATAGGTCGATAGGTATTACCCCGGTGATCACCAGCACCGCGGCTTCCGATACCGTGCGGTACGCACTGGCGATTCGCAGGGCATTCCTCCTTTGCACAGCGGCCATCTTCCTCCTGTTCCGTTCAGTGTCAAGCCCACACACATCAGCCCAGATTTCCGCCCCATACAGCAAAATCGAGTGAACGACGCTTATGAGGATCCGCCTCTTGGAGCTCCTTGGGCCCGCAACGTTTGGCATGATCCTCGAGAGCATACCCGCCATGCTTGACGCCTTGTCAGCGGCCCCCTGAATGTGTGCAGCAAACGACAGTTTGGCATCGAGTTTTAACCCCAGGTATCGGAGCACCTTCACAGCCTCGATGTGTGCGCCGTCCACCTCAGCCTGGAATGGCTTTGGGAACGTTTTCTGCCGAGTGAGTACGACTATCTCAGTCTTACTGGCTGCCAGTTCGAGCCTATGTTCCGTCAGTCAATCGCTAACGTACCGCGATACCTGCCGGACTAGTCTTGTAGCCTGCACTTCGTGTCTGGCTGTGATGATGGCGGCGATATCGTCCGCGAATCCAACGAGCTTCGTCCACGCAGGCATCCGCAGCAATAGGATGCCGTCGTAGACAACATTCCACAAATCCGGGCCCAGCGCAGAGCCTTGCGCTACCCCGGACGTTAGTTGCTTTCTACGCTGTCCCTCTGAAGTCTCGAAGATCACCTCCCGGTTGTCGAGATATTCACTGATGATCCTAGTGAGGTACTACGGTACCGCGAACCGCTTCTCGAGCGCGCAAAGAATGTCCATCCATCTCACGGAATTAAATGCATTTCGGACGTCAAGTGTGACCAGGACACAGGCACTTCTCGTCTTATGGTTTCCTTGCCACGCCCTCTCGGTTGGTTCCAACGCCTCAGCGATGGCGCCGATGGTCGATCTTCCTTCTTGAAAGCCATGCTGGTTGTCAGCTGGGCCTCCAGCTGTCTCTATGGCTGCCCGCAGCCGTCCACAGATCATCTTTTCGAGGACGTTTCCCGCCGTATCGAGCATACAAATCGGCCTATACGAGGAGGGGCTGATCGGCGGCCCCTTCCCCTTATCGAGTAGCACAAGGCGTTGGAGTTTCCACCTTGAGCCGAACACCCCTGCCCGTAGGCAGGTGTTGTACATGTTCAGCAGAAGGTACGGAAACTCCCCTGCAATGAGCTTTATGACTTCTGCTGGTATTCCATCAGGGCCAGGCGCCTTGCGGTTTCCAATGAATGCAGCGGCTTCACGCATCTCCGCCACCGAGAAAGCTGTCACTTCGCCGCCAGTTTCATCCTCCTTAGGTTCTCTGTCCGGGTGTTCTGGGAAGAGTCCTTCCACTATCTCGTCCATCTCTTCAGGGTCCTTCGGTTCCACCGGGCCCGATCGGCCTAGCTTCTTTGTGACAATCTGGTAACCACGCCCCCAGGTGTCGTTTTCGACTTCCGAGCACAATTCTCTCCAGCATCTAGCTTTACTGTATTTCACTGCCTTTCCAAGCTGTTTCTTGGCCATCTTGTATGCCTCGTTATGCAGGTCAGTGATGCTTCTCCTCCTCCGTGCTCTTTGGGCTCTGCGCCTTAGCTTCAGACAGCTCCGCCGGAGCTTGGCGATGTCTTCCGTCCACCAGTAGACAGGCTTCCTATGAGCTCTTCGTGACCTTCTCGGCATGGAGTCATTGTAGCTTTTTGCGATGAGTCTCATAGTGCGAGCAATAAGCTGTTCAGTCTCCTCTCTAGAGGCCAATGGATTTTCGACTTCTTCCAGCATCCTGCTTTCTGCTTCTAATGCCCTCAGGAGAGCATCCTTGTCCAATCTGGCTACGTTCCAGCCAATCGTCAACTCTTGGTTTCGTCTCACGTCTCCTGGTGCGTCGGCATTGCCTACTTGGAACCCGATAAACTGGTGATCGCTGGCCGTGAAGCCCTCAAACACCTGCCATCCGGTGATCTACTCTGCAATAGTCGGGGTAGCCATAGTTAGGTGGACGATCGACTCCCGTTGTCCACTCCTTTTAAAAGTTGCTGCGGTTCCTGTGTTCAGGATGGTCAGATCCAGCCTGGGCACTATTTCCGCTAGCTCCGTTCCTCGCGTATCACCCCGAGTCATACCCCACTCGGTGGACTTGGCATTGAAATCACCAGCCACCACAACCTCCCCATCGGTGTTGCGAATTTCTTCCTCCAGGAGTTCGAGTTTCAGCCGGAAGGCTCCGATATCTTCGTTTGGTGACAGATAGCAGCTGAAATAGGTGACGCCTCCACTTTGGATCCACACATAGCCGTCACCTTTTCCGCAGTCTTTTATCTGGAACTTCCTGCTGTTTTTTACCCATATGGCTGCTATTCCGGTGTTATCAGCAAACCGTTCTCGCTTCTCCGGGTTTGAGTACTGCTTACTAATGATCATGAGATCAGCACTTTTTTCGAACGCCCATTGAGTGAGCAGGTCCTGAGCCAGCTTGCATCGTTGTAGGTTTCCTTGCAGAATTACCGCCATCGCCGTGCCGCGCTTTTCTTTCCTGCCTCGACATAGGCTGCACATCTCGCTGAGCCGGGGATATGGTCAGCGCTGCTCCCATCTGTCCGTTCTACGTAGAGGTAGCACTTTGGTGCATTTTCTATACACTGTGCTGCCTTATATCCTTCCTCTTCACACTTCCAACAAAGGCCTCGACGGTCGTTGGGCTTGCATTCAACTGCTATGTGTCCATACCCATGACAGCGATAACATCGGACTGTCCTGATCTTTAATCGCACTCTGCAGTTCACCCATCCTATCGTGATGTGGCCCGCCTTGGCCAGTTTGACAGCTGCCGTAGCATTCATTTCCGCATATGCCATTGTATTGCCCCTCAGGACGCTGTTTGACATCGAGACGTTGATGTCGCTGCCTTTCTCCTTTCCGAGGAAGTCTTGGATGGCCTCGATGACCTCCTCTTTGACTGTGACTGCATCGATATCGCTAATCTTGATCTGGGCTCTGGGTGTTAGGTGGCGCATACTGCCGGCCACACCGATGGCGTCTTGAATGGCACTGCCAAACTGGTTTCGGCTTTCTGCCGTCGCTCCAAGTTCCACAAGGACATCGCCTTGCTGGGTTTCTCTGATCGATTTGACTTTGACACCCAGCTTCTCAGGCTTAACCTTGCTGCGAATGTCCTTGAGGACGTCCGCATATTTCTTGCCTTTAGCAGGTCTAATCAGCACTGCATCACAGCGCTCCTTCATGGTGATCTTGTTAGTTTTTTTTCCGGTTGGAGCCTTTCTCTGTGGATTCGGGGAGGCATTTTGTGCATCTGGGCCCTTTCGCACCTTTTGAGCACGTCTCTGGACTTGTGTCCATACGCCTCCATCTTCTCTCGGCTTTTTGGCACTCGGCTTTGGGGTTTCCCCCTCCTTCGGGCTGGGGGTAAAATTCCCTTGCCTTTTCCGCTTCGTCTCAGGGGTCACGAAAGGGGTCTGGCTCGCTTCTGATGTCGCAAGAACTTGCGTTCTGTTCAGTGTTTTGCGCCTCCGTCATCTGCCGCGGTATCGCCCTCCTATGGTGTTTCATGGTTGTGGATGGTCGCTCCTTGCTTAACGATTTCCTATTTCGCTTCAGCTCATCCAAGAGGTCATCTGCCTTCTCTAGGCCGTCTCTAATTTCCAAGAACATGCTCTTTTTGGTCTTGCAGAATACCATCATGCTCCCGATAATGTTTGTAAGGTCTTCGAGCTTCTGATTTTCGATTACCAACGCCTCCTCGTACCGCTCCTGACGTTGTACATCAGTAGTCGTACGAGTCACCGTCATCCCGGTGCTGTTGCTGCTGCTTGTGGCATTTGATGCTCCAGGGGCCAAGGCACCCACCCCTGAAATACTGCGGTCGCATGATCTCGATGCCGGTGAGCCCGCTTGCTCACTCCCGGTTGACACCGGTACTGGGGTATCCAGCCCCTGTACCGTAAACAGTATCTCTTTCGTCGAACCTGCCATGTTTGATTTGTTTTCGGGGTTTCTTCCCCTAGTCTGTTTGGTCCGCGAGGCTTATTTTATTTCGGCCTTACCCTCTCTTACGAGCGAGCGTTCCCCTATCCGCCACGTGGGGACGCGCCACGTAGAGGTTACAAACTCCCCCGGTGGAGTAGTAGTAGTAGTAGTAGTGAAAAAAAAAAAATCTTTAAGAAGACACCAGCGAAAGTTGTTGTGTTGCTGGTAGTGTCAGATTTCTACTGACTAAAAACAATCCTCTGTCGCCCCTCATCCTGGTGAGGGGGGTTGGCCCGGAATCCGCTTTCGCATTTCTTCAGTACCAACCCCTGTTATGCGCCTAGCTAGGCGCCCGCTCCGTTTAGTTGCTGCTCGAGCCTCTTGGCCTTTAGCACCTCTTCCGCAAACTTCATAATGGCCTCCCATTTTGGCTTGGAGCCGATCATGTGAGAGACCAGGTTCTCAGGATGCAAGGCTTCTCCGATTGCCTCTGCTGTGGCCCTTCGTTCTTCCGTCCATCTGTCGCAATGGAAGAAGGTGTGTTGGGCATCGTCGCGTTCACTCGGGCAGTAGTTGCACAGTGGGCTGTCGATGAGGCCCATTCGGTGCAGGTACGCGTTTAAGGCACCGTGTCCTGTGAAGAGCTGCGATACGTAGAAGTTGGTGTCTACATGCTCACAGCCGACCCAAGTCTTGATACTGGGTATGAGTTTTGCCGTCCACCTTCCGGTGTCGCTGTTCTGCCACCTGCGCTCCCATTCTGCGGTGGTCTTCGCTCGTTCGAGTTCCCTGGCGCCGTCGACCAGGGGATTTGCTGTCCGCGATAGGTGGAGACTCCTTCGTTCCTTCGCCAAGAGGTCGATTGGGGGGGAAGGGGGGGGGGGGGGGCTTGGCGATGACCAAGATCGCTGATTCCGAGACCGTGCGGTATGCGCAAGCGACTCGGAGGGCAGCGCGTCTTTGTACTGCGGCCAGTTTGCGTCGATGTTTCTCGAACGTGAGTTGATCCGCCCAGATTTCGGCGCCGTACAGTATGATAGAGTTGACCGTGCTCATCAGTAGCCTCCGCTTGGCGTAACGGGGGCCGACGACGTTCCTCATGATCCTCGAGAGCTTGGCAGCAGCGCCGTTTGCTTTGTCAGCTGTTCGTTGGATGTGCTCTCCGAAAGTAAGCTTCTCGTCGAGCTGGAGGCCGAGATAGCGGACGGATCTCCTGGCCTCGACAAGCGCTTCGCCAATGTTTATAGATAAGGGTTTCTCAAACCAACGCTGTCTCGTGAGGACCACCATCTCCATCTTGCTGGCTGCTGGCTTGAGCCTATGGCTGCCCAGCCAGGCGCCAATTCGACTGACGAGGTGACCAATTGTCCGCTGCGCATCCTCGGTGCTATCAGCGATGACTATCCCGGTGATGTCATCAGCGTATCCGACTAGGTGTGTTTCACGCATAAAGTTGGTGGCTAGGAGGTCATCGTAACGTACATTCCGAAACTCAGGGCCCAGGACTGCACCCTGTGGAACGCCGGCAGTGACCTTCACCATTCGGGCGCCCTACGTCACAGTGGGGCCGATTCCCGAAAAGCTGGTCAAAAGTCGAAAAATGAAGTTTTATTTTATAGGATTTAGAGTACATGGGTGGATAGAGTAATGTTTAAAGAATATAATGGAATATTTTATAAGGGCTAGTGCAGTATACCTGGCAAGTATAAGCCAGTACAAAAGAAACCTTCTCGCAAGTAATAGCTCGATCGTTCGAGCTCATATTCAATCGTCATATTAAAAAATTCGTAGAAAATCGTAAAATTGGGGTTTCTCAATTCTGCAAAATGGAGGTTTCAGGTTGAAGAAAGTTGTTTATTATCATATGCGTCGAAAATTATAACAGATACATATAAATTAATAGCCAAACAATGTCTAAAGTAGAAAAAAATGAAAAATTATGTGCAATCATTTTAGAAAAACAGGGAAAAACTTCAATGTTCCGCAGTGTTCCGCAACGAAACGAGGTTTGAATTAAAGTTTGTATTCTTATGTAACAAAATTAATAAAAATCAGCTGCAGCAAGCTGCAACTTTGTTTTTAGTGCACATTTGAATATAAAAAATTACTAATTCATATTAACCACTTGTTGCACGTTTTTTTTCAAATAAATATAATTTTGTGAAACTTGTTACTCGGGGGTTTTTGGGGTCGCTGAATACGAATCCGGTGTCAAAGAAACAAAATTCAAAATGGCGGATCCAATATGGCGGACGCAATTTTCGTGTTCCTTATTACACTTTCTTATATATTTGAATTATACATTTTTCAATATTTTTATAAATGATTAAAAATGTGATTACTTATTTGAAATATGTACAAAATATTTCTTTTAAACAAGAAAATCATTACTCTGTAATCCAAATACATTTATTTTAAAACTGTAAATCTAATTATTATACAGTAATCTTAAAAAATGTTTACTTAAACTAAAATAATTATAAATTAACTGTTTAAACATGTTGATTTTATTTCACAAAATCTATTTTGTTTCAGAAAATGATTTTAAGAAATATGTGCTTCAAAGAAAAAATTACTTGCATGTAACTGAAGTACATTCACTTCAATAAAAAAAGGAAATGTAACTTGTAAATAGTATAAAATAAGTCTTTCAAAAGTGATTTTAATCAATACAATTATAGATGTAAAAGTAGATGTTTTATTACTTTTTATCAAATATATAATTTACTTACAGATTTATAAAAAGTTAATAAATTTTTATAATCGCCATTTTGGATCTGCCATTTTGAATTTTGTCTTTTTCACATCGGATTCGTATTTAGCGACCTCGAAAACATACAGAAACCAAGTTTCATACAAATTCGATAAACATTCCGTATTATAACTGAGTATTTTCGATTTACTATCGCCATTTTGAACCCGCCATTTTGTTTTTTTACAATTTTGACTTCAGATTCGTAATCAGTGACCCCAAAAACTTTTATATACTATATCTCAAACAGAATGAACTACGTTTTCGACTTTTGACCAGCTTTTCGGGAATCGGCCCCACTGTGCGTCGTGTCGTACTCGAGTTGGCGATCTCGGAAATAATCGTCCACGATGTCGAGTACATACTGGTCAATGCTGAAGTCAGTCTTCAGCGCGTCCAGTATGTCCTCCCAGCCCACGGAGTTAAACGCGTTCTGCACGGCGAAGGTGAGCAGGATGCTTTACGAGTTTGGTAGCTCCCAGACCAGGCTCTCTTTACGATGATAATAGCCTGGTCGATCGCGATGATTGTCGAATTCTTCTTGCGAAAGCCATGGTGGTTATTCGATAGGCTTCCAGCCCTGTCTATCGCTTCAGTTAAGCGGCCCTTGATCATATTTTCTAGTAGCTTGCCTACGACGTCCAGCAGTCAGAGTGGCCTATACGAGGAAGACGTCACTGGTGGGCCCTTCTCTTTGTCTAGAAGAACCAGTCGTTGACGCTTCCATCGGCGGCTGAATGTGCCTGTGGCGAGGCAGGCATTGTACATACTAAGAAGTACCTCGGGGTACTCCTTGGATATACACTTGATGGCGTTGACCGGGACGCCATCCGGGCCAGGGGCTCTGCCAGGTTTCAAGGACTTGGCGGCGTCCTGAAGCTCCGCCGTTGTAAAGGGCGGCCCTCGCGCGGTCGTCGAGCTTCCTCTTGGTGCTCTCTGTGGATGCTGAGGGAAGAGATCGCCGATGATCCTTTCTATGGTAGCTGGTTCCATAGGAGGTATATGACTTTGTTTGCCCAACCCAGACCCCAATCTGGTAAGCTTTGCCCCAAGGGTCCTCATCCAGCTCGGCGCATAGGTTTCTCCAGCACTGGTTTTTGCTCTTTTTGATTGCCCGTTTTAGGGCTTTCTTGGCGCTATCGGGTTCGACGAAGAAAGTGTCTGTTTGGCCAACTTGTCGCCTGCGGTTAGCCCTGACGGACTTGCGCCGAAGCGCCAGGCACTTTTTCCGTAGCTCACTGATCTCGTCGTTCCACCAGTAGTTTGGGCGCCTTTTCACGCAGGTGCTCTTGGTTGGCATGGAAGCGTCGCAGGCGGCTGAAATGGCTGCCATCGTTTTTTTCACAAGATTCTCCACGTCTTGTCTCGTATCGGCTGGTTCGTTGGCGTGTTGTTGGCCTGGTTCTTTAGGGAGTTGATGAGTTTTATCTCGTTTAACTTCCTATCGTTCCATCGTCTCCGCACGTCCTCTTGTCTCGCACTGTTGGTCGGCACATTGCCGGTCGAGAATTTAATGTATTGGTGGTCGCTGGAGTTATAATCCTCCAGGACCCTCCAGTCTCAAACGGCCGCGGCGGTGTTCGGTGAGGCGAAGGTGATGTCGAGGATCGACTCTCGACAGCCCGGTCTTCGGAAGGTCCAGACGTTTCCCTCGTTGAGCGTGGTCAGGTCGAGCTGTGCAACCATATCTGCCAGCTCGTTTCCTCTGGTGTCGCTCCACTCCATTCCCCACTCTGTTGACTTGGCATTGGAGTCACCAGCCACGATGACTTCGCCGTCAAAGTGTCGAATTGTGAGCTCGAGATCGTCAAAGTGTCGAATGGTCCTCGAGATCGGCGAGCTGGCGTCTGAATACCGAGATGCCTTGGTTTGGCGAGAGGTAGCAGCTTATCAGGGTGAAGTGTCGGAAATTCGCCCAGATAAAACCATCGCTGCGTCCGCTGCTCAGAGAGTGCAGGGTTGGGCGAACTACCCAGATCGCTGCTATGTTCGACGTATCAGAGAGCCAGGATGCCTTCGGCAAGTTCGAGTACTGTTCTGATACGATGCAGATGTCAATGGGGTTTTCGGTGATGAACTGGTGCAGCAACGCCTGTGCGGTCCACCCCCGACCAAGGTTACATTGCAGGAAGGTCATCATCTCTGGCTGGTAGATGCTCCTTTCAGCGCGCTTCGATATGTTGCGCACCGTCCCGCTCCGGGCGCGTGGTCGCTCTCAAGCCCTTGGCCTTCGGCTGCCGCGCATAGTATGCAGCGTGGTTGTCGGATGCATGCCGCTGCTTTGTGGTCCGTTTCGCCGCACTTATAGCACAGCTTGCTGCGGTCGGGGCCAGTGCATCTGTTGGAAAGGTGTCCAGATCCGAGTCATCTATAGCACCTCTGAAAAGACTCATGCCGCCTGGTTCGGCAGATGACCCACCCGATCTTTATGCGGCCGCACACAAGCATTTTTTGAGCACTTTTCCCGTCCAGGTCGATGAAAGCCGTGCGCTGCTCTCGAAAGGCGTTCTTCGAGAGCCCGATCCTAAAAACGAAATTTTTATGATGGCTATCCTTGGTGAAAAGATCGACAACAGTTCGATGCTTTGTGCATTGGATCGTCAATGACCACAAGTTTAGGTCTTCTATCATTCGAGTAGTCTGCTGCTTGCGGTAAAACCACGCGAAATTCGATTTTATCTTCGTACTCTGAATACCCGGTCTGCCACTCTCAGTAATAAAAAACTATATGCTCGAAAGGGACAACCGTCATTTCACGCATGTATTTGAAGAATTTTTTGACAAAATATATTTTACCAGAACCTTAGGACCGCTTATCACGGCTGTCCATGGCTGTTTCCAACGTGTCTCCATATCGATACTGTATCCATATCGATGAGTGTCTATCAAAATCAATCAGTTAATTCTTAAATAAGCTTATACCGCGACGGCGGCGGAAGCGACCCCATGACATCAGCTATTTTCGCGGCCTTGACGAGCTGATAAGGCTCGGCGCGCCTGTACTAGCTGATGAGGCGCGTGTCCGTGATATAAGACGATGTTAACACCGTATGTAAATTAAATAACGATATTTTTTATATTTCTCACAAATAAAGCAATATTTTTATTTCACTATGCATACATCTCTATGTGCAAATTTTACGAATTATGTTATTCCGAACAGCAGTATTATAACCACGGAGGTAGCACGAGAAAGTCAGAACAAAAGGAAACACTCGATAAGAAAGACGGGACAAAAGGAATCAACAATGAGAAAATTGGAACAAAAGGAAACGGTAGAGAAATAGCAGCTACTGCTACGAATAGCAGCATAAAAAAACGAGCAGCAACGGTTTTATACATAATAAATCGATACATTTTTAAAAAATGTATTGTACACAGTAAATACGATATATGAAATTAGACAAAAAGATTATTTTAAAGAACCGCGAATTCAACCGTAAAACTATATTGTAACGGTATTTTATGTTACTTCACCCTAAAAGGGTTTTAGTTCGGACTCGAGCAGGGAGGAAATTAATGTAGGCTTCAATATTAGGTAAAAGTATGGTTTATTACACCTTATATAAATAAAACAGGTAAACGTGAAATTATTGGTGTGAGAATTTAACTACACTCCTTTTTCCTTAGTTTCGGTGTATTTTACAAAAAGAATTTAACCCGGGCTCACGCATGCCTATATAATCGCGTCCGCAAGAAGTAGGAAATTTTATTATGAATTATTAAAGTCGTATCTGTAGTTAAATGGTAGTGTAGTATCTACACATAGAGAGAGCTTGTTATCGTTACTATATCTATATCGCCTCTGTTATTATTCCTCGGTGTTCGGAGGTACCCTATCCTATGTCTATAGCGAGTGGACTGTAGTGGGGACGGAGCTCTCACTCGACCTCCTCTGGCTATGCGATCTACTCGCTGGTCCCGCCGCTGTTCTGGTGGAGGTATCCGCGCGGTGCATCGTTGGTGCATCAGCGCATCGGAAATGCCACAGGAGCGTCCCTAGCTACTTTTTAGGGGGTTTGTTCGTCCCTTATGGATTTAATACAAGTTTTTTCATACCACACTGGTTTCTGTGAGATCTCGTTGGCTTAGGTGTTCTGCTACTTGGATGACTGGTGCCTCCGTAGTCGACTTTGAAGAAGTTCGTTTGTCCTGGTCCAGAGGTATCAGGCCTGGTCCTTGGAGTTGGTGCAATTTAAGGTGCTCCTCCTTGGATTGACTAGGCGGCCCTTCTTTAGCTGGATGGCTGGTCCTCTCTTTTGGTTAGTCAACTGGTCCTCCTTTGGTCGATTAGCTGGTCTTCCTTTGGTTGATTCCGGATGTTGGCGAAAGTCTGTGAACAGAATGCTCCCCGACTGTGGTATGTCGGCTCCTTTTATACCGACTTCCCCGCTCTTCTTCCACATCTGCCGGTATAGCAGGGTATTACTATATCTTCTAGTCGTCCTGTAGCCCATCTCCTGTAGCCCATTTGGTCCCGTTAATACTCTCTTCTGGTTTATAATACTTTGGCGTGTTGCTTGTAGATGAGTCTTCAATGTATCTTGAGACTATAGTTATACTGCTTGGCAGTATAACTATATCTTGAGTAACGGTAGTTTGTTTATATGTGTGCGTGCTGTGTGGTACGGATCTCTGAGTTGGTGTGCGTAAATCTAGTTTAGGTTCGTCGGTATATTAATTATAAGACGAGTATGTCGTCTTAATATATTTTTTTGCCTTATACTAAATAGCGTATTTCACAATAGCCGTACGGTACAGTAGAGTACATCCCGTACCGCTTTTGCTTCGTGTTAACAGGTTTACATGATTTCATTTCTTGACGCGTTACTACATGATGAAATTCCGTGCATTGAATAACGTCGAATTTTAATATAATAAGTACGCTCCTAGCTCTTGTCACGAAGGATCGTAATGCGTTTTAATTTACGTGACGGCTATTCGCAAAGTTTAGCGTGATACCCTTTACTTTACATATTTCAATAATCGTACCGTCGGGTTTACGAACAAGGTATGTGTAAAATGTTGGTCCTCCCGAAAGGAACGATGGTATGTAACTACCAAGCCCGTATTCGCTTAATTCATCCGTGAGATCTCCTAGAAATTGACCAATTGGCGGCTCATACTCGTTGCTACCGAGGCGACTCACGTAAATACAGGAGTCCGTATCGCATACAATATTCGTCGCCCGAGCCCTTCAAGATAACTGTATAGTTTTAGGCGTGCCTGTGCCGTCGTGTATGCTACAATCACGGTGTTTAATGTCGGGGATGGTTGGATAGCATCGCGGTTGCTCAAATAGTTCACATATATGATCTTGTGATTAATCAGTAGCATTCCAGTCACCTCAATCTCCGGACTCGTCAGTAAATTCATTAGCTCCGAGCGCGTGAAAACGATAACGGTTTTGCGTGAGATTCTCGCGTTGACCAAACTTTCACCAGAATGAATTAAGAGCCAATTTTACGAGCGAACGTAAACCCGGATTTGACTACAAAGCACTTTGCTCGAGATATACACCCTCAGACTCCTTGTACAACGCTAAAAAAGCGTTATTGCTTCATCGTCATCCTTACACTCTATTGCCGGTCCACTCACCTCCTGATTGAATTTTAGGAATGTATCGATGTACTCGGCAAAATTCCCGCCTCGTCGTGTTGTCGAGTCATACAGCTTTTCTCAGCTCGTCCACGACCCATGTACCGTCAAACGCTCGCTCAGTCGTGTCATCGTGTGTGCAGCCCGCGGATGTGTCCATGTCTTTACAGTACGTTTTACACAGGGGGAACAGTAGCTTCCCATGCATGCGAACAGTGAGTACTGGGTTATACAAATCGCGCGGTGATACTACGGTACACTTTACGAGACCCTCGACGATACTTAGATCGTTTCAAGTCCTACGAGCTCTCGACGATCGTCACCTACGTACAATTTCGGATGTCCAACGGGATATTTTTCATTCTTACACACCCATGGAAACAGCGAGCACACATCCACATAGTGTATATGCTCCCCATTCGTGACGTCGTACAAGTTTACAAAATTTTCAGTTCGACTGCGAAAGAATGCATCGCGTGGTTCGAGATGCGCCTGCTCAACCATGGCGTGATATTTCACGTATCACGATATTTCCTCGCTATTCTCGAGTAATCTGTCAAAATCGCATTCCCATATTTCGGTTAGAGTGTACCTTTTCGAACTGATTCGCTCGGAAATAAGAACAGTACGCTCGTATCGCTTATCCATTGTATCGCCGAATTTAGTTTGAGCATCTCTATTGACGCGATAACATCGCGGACAACTATGCCAAAAGCAACCGTGAAATTGAAGAACGTGATGGACCCCCGCATCCACGTAATGCCCGTCGACAGCCGTTAGGCCGGTCGGAGGGCGATACTCTCTCGTGCGTCCAGCATGAGCGAGAACGTAGTTGCGCTCACGCTCGAGCCATACGAGCCATACGACGGCCTTGCGTGACTGCTTATCGAATATGAATAAATGGGGAAATGTACCTTTTTCAACTCATCAATGAAACCAAAGGCCGTAGGTAAAGCGCTAATAGCCGTGGGTAAATAGTTTAGACTATCGAGAAAAACGACGTCGCCAATCTTCATCGAGACAGAGAGGGCAACTGTATTTTTTGCACTTCGATTAAATACCGTCGAATAAATTGCTCGTCGAATCCTCTTGCATTATGAGCAATACAGATAGTCTTTTAAAATTTTTGCGATAATGCCAATTTCACGATCTCCCTAACAGGATCATCGATAAACACGAATTCACGTTTACCAGAGTCAGCACAATCGGTCTCTATATCTGTGATATCCAGACATGTCATACATACGTATTGTGTAACACATAAATTCGGCTCGTGAATTCGTGTCGATTTATCATCGTGCAATTGTTCGTGTCGTTGCGTCTTAAAATCATAAAACAAAAATCTCGTGGAACGCTTGTCTTTTTTCTTCTCTTTTAGGGCCTCTGGTTTTTTAAGAGGTGCTATAAAACACGCATGCGTAGTCGGTCAAATTTGCCTGCATGTAATACAATCCGATATACCACATACATGCATATTTTAATCTGTGGTTTTAATCATACGCGAACAGCCTGTACAGATTTCCAATGCTGTACTGACGCTGTACCGTCTATATTTACTAGACGTAATACCCGCGGAGCCCTCACCCTTGTGATGAGCGAGGCAAAAACACCAAAGAACGAACGATTACAGTATGTGCAATACTCAGGCTGAGAGTCTATATTGCCATTGCAATAAGTCGATTTACATCGAGTACATTAATAGCTACAGCGACGCTCGAGTACTCGATAATACTTGGAATTACACTGAATGCAGAACCCCCGACTACCTAGCGCACCAGCGAGATTCAATATTGGCTGGTAGTGATGAGAGCGTTTGTAATAGAGAATAAAGAGTGTATGATTAATTTTACCTATTGCAGAGAGTACGGATTTTCGCCCATCGTAAAAAGCCGGAACGCGTTTTCCGAAGGTGAAAAATTCATAAACAACAATCGCTATAGATGATGTATTGCTTTGGTCGCATGTTTGATTGATGTGGTAAAGCTTCGGCAACGAACGACCTTAATAATCCGTACTTCTTGCTGACGTTTCGATCCTATAGTCGGGATCCTCCTCAGAATCATTTTATTTAATTTTCTATCAACATATTATTTTTACAACTTATTATGCCTTAACAATTATCGTGTGTGTGTTATGAATGTACTTAATATGAAATTATTATAATTATTCTAATTGACGTATTACAATGTTATTTTATCAATTATTATTGTTTGATGGTGTTATTCTCATGTGTAATTTGAACAAACTGTATATTATTTTGTCTTTTCTTACGTTATTTTGTTAAAATATTGTGGTCATTAATTATTATTGTATTTATACATTAGTCTATAATACTATTTTATAATAATTGTCTAAAAATTAATACTTTGTAAATATGTTATTCTGTCTTTTCTTATGTCATTATGTTAAAAACTTGTGGTCAATAATTTTTTAATTAATTCCTTATTGTGTTCCATATTTTAAAATGTTTAGCTGTGAACTTATTATTTTTAGCAGAAAACCTTTGTCAATATTTCATAGTAGTCACTAATTTATGAATTGCTTCTTTTTGGTGCTCAATATATTTAAATGTTTAGTTGTAAGCTTGTTATTTTGAACAAAAAACTATGTTAATAAAATTTACTTACATGTTATGTTGAATTTTATCCAGTTGTCCTGACACTTAATCATTCAACACTACGTCAATTATTCTACCTGCCTTTATTGTTAACTTCTGGTTTATCTTTGAAGGTTGAAGTATGTTCATTTTATTAAAGTTAAAGTAGTTATTATAACTAAAAGTCATCAATAAATTATTTTCTACCTGTTTCTTTCATCATTGTTGAATTAATGTGTTAATGTATATATTTCGTTGTAATTTCTATTTTCTTTTCCTCTTCCATTCTTCCATTACTTTCTGTTTACGGCTAGAGGACTACTGACCAGGTACCCAAGCTCATTTGGTGTGGTGTCGGTAATTCTTTTAATTTATATGTGACAGATATCTTAATATTTGTCTCTATGAAGTTATTATTCTCTATTATCTTTCCTCTGTACTTACTTGCTATATATATTCTTTCTTCATACTAAACTCTCTCTGTCTATAATATGGAACTGTATATTACACTAAGTTTTCAAATATCTGTCCTGTAATAAACTGAGTTTGTATCTATTTTAATTTGGATCATTTCGTTAATTATTCTTTTTTTATACTGTGTTTCTATAGTTAGGATCCTTGTTTTATCAAAATCAAATGCATGATTGTTTTGTCTAACGTGTTGAGTGAGTGCCGTGTGATTGGATTGTAAATGGTTTATACTATTTTTGTGTTCTTGTAATCTAATCTTTAAATGTCGTTTTGAACTACTATGAAATATTGACAAAGGTTTTCTGCTAAAAATAATAAGTTCGCAGCTAAACATTTAAAAATATAAAACACAATAAGGAACTAATTTAAGAATTATTGACCACAAGTTTTTAACATAATGACACAAGAAAAGACAGAATAACATATTTACATAGTAGTTATTTATAGACAATTGTTATAAAATAGTATTATAGACTAATGTTTAAACACAATAATGATTAATGACTACAAGATTTTAACAAAATAACGTAAGAAAAGACAGAATAATATACAGTTTGTTCAAATTACACATGAGAATAACACCACCAAACAATCATAAAAAATAGAAGTAGTATGTGTACACCTTTGCTCCATCCCACTCCTATCCCCACTCCTTCCCTCACAACGCGGCTACCCCCACCACCCCACTTTTCCACCGTCGCGCTACCCACTCTGCTTAACCAGTGTCGGTAACGTGGAGATGGTAAAGTGAGGTGGTGTGGGTACTCTGGTGAACAAGAAAGACTAGAGATAAGAGCAGGATGGAGCAAAGGTGTACACATACTTGAAAAAAGGAAAAAAAATAGGTACTTACCTCTGTTGTTGTTGACGTCCACCTTCCTTCGACGGCGATTTTAAACTCCTGTCTCTCACTATCTCACTCACACAAACACACTCACACACGCTCGCGCGCTCGTCGACACTTTCATAACCTAGCATCATCTGCTTCAGGAAGCTCGGAGTTCTCGAAGCCCTCGTCCACGTCGCTGCCATCGTACCCGATGTCTATTTCGGCACTGAGGACTCCGAAAACCCGCTAGCGTCGTAACGAGGATACAGGTGTGAAAAAGACGTTTTTGACTGCGCGATCACGAAGTTGAAGACAGACCGAATGCTCAGGATGCTGCTGGTTGGTATCACGGGGTTTGAAGATAGCAAACCGCCCTCTAAATCATAACTAAGGTGTCCAGCGCTCTGAATGCAGCGACAGCGGTTTTGCACGTGCGTACCGCTTTGCGCTGTGCTCCTCGCGAAACGCTTGCTCTGCAGTAAAAGGCGCAGAATATGATACCGTACCGCGAGGGACCTCAATTATAATTTATATATAATTATAAAATAAGAGGCACAGTAAGACGATGTATTTTATTTAAATCACTTTACACATATTTACCGTCGTATGCAACATCCCTGCAAAGACGGTAATCTTCGCTCGGAGACTCCTCCGCCGTTAAATTTATTTTTATCACTGTCTGATCGTCGAGAGGCAAAAGCATTGTAATATTCACGCACTAATCTGTCGTTTTTCATTACATTATCGCTAAAGAGATTATTAAATCGCGACATGGTGAAGCCGCACGACATAAGATGTAGGAATACGATGCAAAATTGTCCACACACATCCGACATATTACTCTGTAGCTGCTTGAGGTCGTACCGATAGAACTTGCAGTTTCTTCGTAGTCGTGCGAGATGTAGCGGTATAACCGGTGGTAGCCCGTAGCTATCAAAGTACATTCCTTTTCCATGATGATTAACGTACATGGCGATCCAATGCTCTCCAGGTCCGTCGTGGTTATCCGTGTTAACTACGAGTCCGGCAGGTAACGATCATACACGAGGAATTCTGTCAGCCGGGTATACGCCAACGGTTGAAAGTGGTAGATACTGCAGACTCTCGTAGATTTGTCTAGTGTTCATGCCGAACACATAGTCAATGATTAAATGATGACCGATACGCTTTGAAAGACGTATATATATGCAAAATTTATTTCACAGCATCATCGATCGTGTAACGACTACATGATGAAGATTTCTCCTCTTTCTTATTCTCTTCCTCTTCGTCTGCTGACCAAACATCCATGTATGATTCTGTTACGTCCTGACGTAACCATGCTCCAATATCTATCTTTCTTTTAAAGAAGATCATAAACCTGCATCGTTGTCGAGTCCTATAGCTACCAGAGATTATACAGGTATAATGACGGCGGGAGGGGTGAGGCCTGCAGGTACGCCGAGGCAAGGCAGTGGGGACACATGGCGCGCGCCAGGAATGGACGCCCAGGTTCATCACTGTACTTGACAACGAAAAACCAAGAGTTGGTAGGCCACTGCCCCACTCTAAACGGCCAGCGTAGAGGGACTTGAATCTCGTATCAAGAGTTTTCCCCCTACGGCCGGTGGATATCATTGGCGGCGCGTGTCATCGAAATCTTTAATTGATTCATGTCCGCGTGTTCTATTGGTGACTGTCGGGTGGTCGCTTCCTTCCCCGGTCATATACCGTATCTGGCTCACGAAGATAGACTAACTGCCGGGGCAACCTTTTCGTTGCTTTAGAAGTCCCTAGATGCTATGACGAATGATGCAACAAACAAAAATATTACACAAAGATAGACTAACTACCGTGGCAACGTTTTCGTTGCTTTGAGAGTCCCTAGATGCTACAACGAATGATGCAATAAACAGGAATATTACACGAAGATAGACTAACTGACGTAGCAGCGTTTTCGTTGCTTCGGAAGTTCTTATATCCGATGACGAATAATGCAATGAACAAAAATATTACACGAAGACCTATGTCTTATTAATGGTATTGATAGGAAATTGGAATTTGTTTTTGATTACAGAACACCAAAAGCCCAAAAGGCATTTCTTCAGAATCTCTGAACGTTTAAATATAAATTTAAACACAATCGTAGCAAAGATTTGGACTTCTTATGAAGTAAATATTTAAACTATGGTATATATATATATATATTTAATAAGTAAATCAATAATTTAAAAGGAACAAACCATTTAAACGGAAGTTCGATATAAGAGCTAAACAATAATATCATACAGATAATCAGCGTTAAAATAGGATAGAATAAGAAAAAAACGATTCATATTGTAGATGGTAAAGATGACTCAAAGCTCGGGTCGCACCCGAGACGATGCCGTCTTTCCCGTCTCTCTCTGTGTTAACACCATAAGACGAGGAGTGTTCCCTCGCAACAATACATATTTATAGAACACATACTTTGTGACCCAGTGTGAATGTAAGCAGCCTTTTGATATAAAATCATTTATACTAATGAACAATTTTGAGCTAAAATTATGATAGGAACTCAGAAGAGAAATGCTTACTTAAAAGGATACAAGAAATAATTGCAAATATGAAAATTTAACATTATAGAAAATTGAAAAGCCAATATATTGTTTTAACTAAACAATTAGGATCATGAGAGGATATGAAAACCATAGACAGTTTGTTACTATAGTAGTTATATATGCCCATTTACGTTACACATTATTAAGAATTAAAATAAGTTTAACATTATCAAAGAACTATATTCGGTATTAGTCATAAAAGGGACAGCGGAAGCGACTCGGATCTACAGCACAGCGTGGCCTGAAACCCTCGACACCTAGCTGCCTGACCGAGGCGCTTTTCTCTCTCTCTCTCTCTCTCTCTTTCTTTCGTTTTCTCTCTCTCTATCTTTACGCGTGCCACCGAAGCAAGGAATAATCCTTCAACCACTTTGCGACATGTGGTATCGCCTCGCATGCAACTCAAGAAAATAATCGAACGACGACGACGTCACAGCTAGAAGGAAAAAAAATGGATCGTCGATAAAGTCCAAAGTCCGAGCTCTATTGTAATTCCAAGAATCCCCCGCATAGAAAATTAAGCCCTCCAGGACCTATATAAGGACGGGAAAATGCCCGAAACAGAGAGTATCAAATCGACATTTCAATTTTGTAGTTCATAGTACAGTCAGTCGCCGAGCAGTCAGTAGACAGCCCGTTGGCGATAATTACCGCGGAGGAACCGCACCCTGTAGTCAGCCAAAGTCCAGAGTGAGTACTGAAAATAAAAACGGTCGAACGGTCTAAGTTCGGTTCGAATGTATCAGGAGTACAAATTGAAAATGCGGGATTTTTTTCTATTTTTGAACGTTTATTCTGAAAAAATGGTAACAAATGAATTATTCAAAGTATTGTCCATCGCTAGCCACAACTTTTTCCCATCTTTCTGGCAATTTACGGATACCGTCGCGAAAAAATTCGGCCGGCTTGGCTGCTATCCAGTCATCGACCCATTTTTGGGCTTCTTCGTAAGAATGGAAGCGCTGGTCAGCTAGGCCATGTGTCATCGATCGGAAAAGGTGGTAATCGGAAGGAGCAATATCTGGGCTATACGGCGGGTGGGGTAAGACTTCCCATTTCAGCGTTTGTAGGTATGTTTTGACCGGCGCTGCAACATGTGGCCGAGCGTTGTCATGTTGCAAAATTACTTTGTCGTGTCTTTGCTCGTATTGTGGCCGTTTTTCTTTGAGTGCGCGGCTCAAACGCATCAATTGAGTTCGGTATAGTGCTCCTGTGATGGTTTCGTTCGATTTCAATAGCTCATAATACACCACACCCAGCTGGTCCCACCAAATACAGAGCATGAGCTTGGCGCCGTGAATATTTGGTTTGGCCGTCGATGATGATGCATGGCCGGGGTAACCATATGATTTTTTGCGCTTCGGGTTATCGTAATGGATCCACTTTTCATCACCAGTGACAATGCGATGCAAAAAACCCTTCCGTTTTTGCCGTTCGAGCAGCAGTTCGCATGCAAAAAAACGGCGCTCGACGTCTCTCGGCTTCAGCTCATACGGCACCCAATGTCCTTGCTTTTGGATCATTCCGAGGGCTTTTATACGATGGGAAATGGCTTGTTGTGTCACTCCCAATGAATCTGCGAGCTCTTGTTGAGTTTGACACGAGTCTTCATTGAGTATTGCCTCCAATTCAGCATTCTCAAACTTTTTCACTTGGCCCGGCCGCTCTTTGTCCTCAACGTCAAAATCACCACTTCTAAACCGCACAAACCATCTCTCGCACGTTGAAACCGATGGAACATGACTCGGATAAGCCTCGGAGACCAATCGATGTGCTTCAGCAGCACTTTTCTTCAAATTAAAGAAGTAAATTAAAACTTCCCGCAAATGCTGTTTTGTTGGCACGAAACTCGACATATTGAGAGCTCAAAAAAACTATGAATTTGACACTGCGACAAATTGACACATACTGAAAATTAAAGCTATAAGACGTAGCTTTGACATGAACATAGTCACAGTACTGCCTGATGCGTATAGCGTTAGTAACGCCATCTGTTATCAAACCCGCATTTTCAATTTGTACCCCTGATAGTATTTTTTGTTGCGAGTAAATTAAAATCGAAAAGAAAACAAGTTGTGATTTTATAAAGAAAATTGTTCGTATAGTTTGAATTAATTAATCGGTTCTGTCGTGGATAAATTAAATTGCGAAAATTGATTTCTTAAGAAAGTGTCACTTTGGTTCGTGTTAATCGACCGGCCTTTGTAATTCGATTTAATTCATAAAACCCAGCTTTTACCTTTTTACCGCGTTTTTCGGAAGTGATTTAATTCACGAAAATTGATTTTTTACTTTTTATCAAGTTTTAGTGATTCGACTAATTTGATGAAAGGTGATCCCTCCTTTCTCCTCAGTTCTTGTAAACGGATTTAATTCATAAAAGTCTAGCTTTTCCCTTTTTTTACCGCGTTTTGATATCTTGATTTAATTAGTGAAAATCGATTTAAAAAAAAAAAATTTTTTTTTTTTATTGTGTTTTGGTGAATCAATTTAATTCATGAAAATTTACTATTCCCCTTCAATAAAAATATTAAATCCAACTTCCACCTTTTTTTTTACCACTGTGTAAATTTAAAGTGTAAAAATTGATTTTTTTTTCTTTCTTTAAAATTATTTATATCGGGATTTATAAATCGATTTTACTTATAAGAATTGATGTAGTTGAAAGTGACACTTTTATTTGAGTTAGATAAATCGGATTTCCCCCCCAGAAAAACTATAAATCGAGAACGTTCGTTGATGTGGTTCGAGTCCATTGATCGACATCGTTGCAAAAATTGATTCGTTTTAGAGAGTACCACTATTAATTAAGTTATTTGGTAAGTCTTTTTCGTGAGTGAATTGACCTTGTGGAAATCAAATGTGAGAAAAATATTCAATAATGACTGGTGAATAAAAAGAGATAGAATTTGTATTGAAGGACATATACGTGGATAGATATATATATAATCATAGGTTGCACTCCATTATATGGGACCATTGGAGAAATTATTGGTACTTCAAGTGCGTATAAGGGAACTCGAGGTTCTCGCGCAAGAACTAATTGAAGGAGTCACGCAAGAAATTTTCTTAAGTCAACTCGGTTTAGAACGAATAAAACAGCAAGAAAGAATAATCGCTCAAACATACGTGAGGAGAACTACAAGGAAAATAGCTTCCCCGAATATTAACTATAGAGAGTAATATTATATTTGTTTCAACCAAACAACCATCAGATTTCTTGTATTGTTTTTATACGATTCGCTCCGTAATATTAACTTCCTTGTACTGTCATTTACAAATATTCAATCAATCTACCAGGCGTTAAAACAGTTGGCATACAATTCTGAAAATATTAGTTAAATTCTGTTATTCACTCCTACGTCGCTCATCTTAACAATCCTCTCGAGCGATCACTAGTATCGTTCACCTCTATTCATTCCTCATAACATTGCACCTCCACCTGCATGTGCTACTCTTTCTACCATAGGCCTTTAACAAACTCGCCGGCTCGTTTACACCAGCGGTCAGCATTCTAAAATCCCTACCTCATCCATTCCGATAAAATTGGCTTTTAACAAATTCTCCGGCCTGCTTACACCAGCGGTCAGCATTCTAAAATCCCTACCCCATCCATTCCGATAAAATCAGCCTTTTAGAAATTCTCCGGCTCGCTTACACCAGCGGTCAGCATTCTAAAATCCCTACCTCATCCATTCCGATAAAATTGGCTTTTAACAAATTCTCCGGCTCGCTTACACCAGCGGTCAGCATTCTAAAATCCCTACCCCATCCATTCCGATAAAATCAGCCTTTTAGAAATTTGCCGGCTCGCTTACACCAGCGGTCAGTATTCTAAAATCCCTACCTCATCCATTCCGATAAAATTGGCTTTTAACAAATTCTCCGGCTCGCTTACACCAGCGGTCAGCATTCTAAAATCCCTACCCCATCCATTCCGATAAAATCAGCCTTTTAGAAATTTGCCGGCTCGCTTACACCAGCGGTCAGCATTCTAAAATCCCTACCCCATCCATTCCGATAAAATCAGCCTTTTAGAAATTTGCCGGCTCGCTTACACCAGCGGTCAGTATTCTAAAATCCCTACCTCATCCATTCCGATAAAATTGGCTTTTAACAAATTCTCCGGCTCGCTTACACCAGCGGTCAGCATTCTAAAATCCCTACCCCATCCATTCCGATAAAATCAGCCTTTTAGAAATTTGCCGGCTCGCTTACACAAGCGGTCAGTATTCTAAAATCCCTACCTCATCCATTCCGATAAAATTGGCTTTTAACAAATTCTCCGGCTCGCTTACACCAGCGGTCAGTATTCTAAAATCCCTACCTCATCCATTCCGATAAAATTGGCTTTTAACAAATTCTCCGGCTCGCTTACACCAGCGGTCAGTATTCTAAAATCCCTACCTCATCCATTCCGATAAAATTGGCTTTTAACAAATTCTCCGGCTCGCTTACACCAGCGGTCAGCATTCTAAAAACCCTACCTTAAATACCCTTTTTTCAACCTAACACATGGGCAAACGTAGAGGTGGTCAAAAAAGGACTATACGCCGTTTCTTTTCTATGTTCAGGGAAATAATTAATACACAAAATCACTCTGCCAGTAAATTTGCGGAGATAGATCATTGTTCTCGCATTTTAAGCATACCCTTAAAATTGGACGATATCGCCAGTGTCGAGAGGGAAATCCAAGAAAACCTGTCTCAAAATATCAAAATTTCAAACGTGCGTTCGTTGCCGCGTATTACCTCCGACGTGCACTACAATGGTACGTTTGAAAGAATCAACACCGCAGAGGTAGTGACCTTCCACTGGAACCCCAAGATTTTGCAAAGTACTAGCAAGGCCCATACACAAAACACATTACACTAGTGAAGAGAAATCCTATGTTTCAGCCCTCCGCGTAAGTGGGGTTAAGGCTGGCAAGGCTCGCTCACAAAACACATTACACTAGTGAAGAGAAATCCTATGTTTCAGCCCTCCGCGTAAGTGGGGTTAAGGCTGGCAAGGCTCGCTCACAAAACACATTACACTAGTGAAGAGAAATCCTATGTTCCAGCCCTCCGCTTAAGTGGGGTTAAGGCTGGCAAGGCTCGCTCACAAAACACATTACACTAGTGAAGAGAAATCCTATGTTCCAGCCCTCCGCGTAAGTGGGGTTAAGGCTGGCAAGGCTCGCTCACAAAACACATTACACTAGTGAAGAGAAATCCTATGTTTCAGCCCTCCGCGTAAGTGGGGTTAAGGCTAGCAAGGCTCGCTCACAAAACACATTACACTAGTGAAGAGAAATCCTATGTTTCAGCTCCTCGCGTAAGTGGGGTTAAGGCTGGCAAGGCTCGCTCACAAAACACATTACACTAGTGAAGAGAAATCCTATGTTTCAGCTCCTCGCGTAAGTGGGGTTAAGGCTGGCAAGGCTCGCTCACAAAACACATTACACTAGTGAAGAGAAATCCTATGTTTCAGCTCCTCGCGTAAGTGGGGTTAAGGCTGGCAAGGTTCGCTCACGAAACACTTTATACCAACAAGACAGATATAACTACACATACTACTTACTTATTCTAACAATTACCCCACCTCTATTGACCCAAATTATTTATCCATGCCTAAAATCCATAGAGCAGGAAGGAAAGTTCAAGCGCAGAGATTAAAACGACGAATCTTAAAAGAACAGTACCAAGTTCCAATAATTGCGTGCAAATCGTGTAACGAGCAAGATTTTAGAGCCTCTAATATTGAAATAGAAAGCGATAATAAAATTATTCCTCTCGAAGGAAAAGAAATAACTGAATATAAGAAAGATTGCGACGACACAATTGCAGTACATAACGACTATTCGAGGCAAGAAAGGAATAGACATTTAAATTCTAGTAAGACGAATCGTCCTTTAACAGTAACAGCGAGTGAATCGTATAACAAGCAAAATTTTGGAGTCTCTAGCATAAAATCTACGAAAGATAACGAAGGTATTTTCCTTAACCAAGAAAAAATAACAGGTTTTCAGGGACCTTTAGGTGAACAAACAGAGAAGTATAAAAATCATTTAGACAGTGCAAAAGCAGATTGCACGGGCCTCTCTAACGAAGAAATACCATATTTATTAAGGGAAATTACGTACAAAGCAAACAGCAGTAAAGTCACACAGGGTGTCGACACAGACACACCGAGTGAATATCGAATAAAACGCCTTAAGCAAATCCGAGAAATCGAGCGGAAAATTTTTCTAGACGAACTTGTTACTGATTACGAAGCTCATTCGATAGAAGGGATACGCTATCACCCGTTTGTGACATCTTGCGAAACTCAAATCACTAAGATCGAATCGTTGAATAAACATCAAGTCATCCTCCCGAAGGAAAAACCACATTTGATTTCACCTCAGGGAAATTTTGAAACGAAATTAAAGAAATAAAACTCTATAATTCTTCTCCGTTACAAGTAATAAAAAGAAAGTCATTCCTATTCTCTTCTCCTGCCCAATTTCTACGTTAATAATATTCTTATGTATTTTTGCATGTCTCTTTGATGCTGTATACCAAAAATTACACTTGTATACAATACATTATAAATGAGGTCAACTCGTTCAAAGGTAAGAATTGATGAGTCTATAATCCACGAGTATCCTGAGGAAAGAAGAAAAAGGCTGCCAAAGGATAATTCTAAAAATTTTGTACTTGAAACTATAACCGAGTCCTCGTGTAATAGTCCTAGTAATTCACCTCTCAAGCTACCAACTCCGATTTCCGAAAAAATTTCCTCCTCCCCCAGTTCAAATAAGAGCTCTGTTGTGTCCACTGTAGACTCGGACAAGTTAACCGAAACTGTCACCCATAAAGCGAAAGTAGTAAAGTTTGATCAAGACAGTAACATACAATCACTTGAGTTAACATCTGACAATATTATCATCACTCGATCCCAAGAAAATATAGAAGACGAGACAAGTTCAACCGATACAGTTGAAATTATAGAAAGTAATTTTGGAAAATATTATAGTCCGGAATATAGTCCTTTACAGATCAGAGAATTTTCTGACGACGAAAGTTTAAACCTATTTACGAGTCAATTGAAGGAAACGTTAGAAGCAAAGTCCTCAAATAACCCTTTGTCATTAGTCGGGTTTGTCATAAGGCCAGACGAAGAGATCAACGAATATCTTCCAGTACTAGTATACCCCCCCGTAACGAAGACCTAGGTCGGTCAATAAAACCCCTCGAAAGTATCGTGGAGAATTTCGAGTCTCTAAGTGAACCCGGAAACACGGAAACACCGTTGCAGACTCCCTCGACCGTTGCTAGCGCTACGCCTAGTATAATCCCTTCAGCTAACAGCGATATATTTTACACACCATTAAGCGGATCTACTCCTTTCGACGAAACTATTTCTAGATCACCTTCCCTTGTCGACAAAGAATTATTATCAACTCCAAAAGGAATAATTGAGAATCGTGAAAAATCCACATTAACGTCAATTATCGAATCCGCACATACTAAAAAACCTAATAATTTAGTAAAGAAATTACATCTTTTGCCGGAATACAATTTGCCCACTCCCAGTTGCTCTACCTATCCCATGATCGGAGACTCCAGCCCAGACAAGACATTGAATAGAATACCGTCAATAAAAATTGCTACTGAAAATTTAATTAAATCTAACGACTCACCACCAAATACACCTCCCATAATGGTTAATAATAATCAAACATTGTCTCTTCGAGATGCCTTGGCTGTCATACCGAATTATGACGGTCATTCTTTATCACTCGGTATGTTTATTCAGGGATGCAAAGAAGCCTTGGCTATGATGGGGCCAGGAGCCGAATCAAATTTAGTAAGAGCAGTTCGCATAAGAATAATCGGCGAACCTCGTTGCACCATACAGGGGCAAAATTTTGAAACAATAGAGGAACTAGGTAAATTTCTTAAAGATATTTATGCACCTACGCGAAACGTGTATCAGCTCCAAGGGGAATTGGAATCCATATATCAAAGAGAAAATGAGTCTGTCATTGCATATTCCAACCGCGTAAGGGACTTGGGAAATTTAATACTCGAAAATTATGATGCGAAAGAAAATAATCCTTTGACTGCCGCATTTATTAATAACACTAAGGAAAGTCTTCCGGCATGTTTTTTACACGGATTAAAACCGGAAATCGAACAACGTCTACGTCCGAACAATAATCTTGATGAATTAATTAAACTCGCGGTTCAAACAGAAAAAGGTTTAGTGTCACAGGCAGCCTTGCGTAGTGGTGGTCTGGAAACTTTGGGTTCAAAGGTAAATAAACCTGAGGCGAAACAAGGAATACACGTAGTAGCAAGCGAGGAAGTGTATTGTCAGCTGTGCAATAAAAAAGGGCACAGTGCTAAAGAATGCTCGACCCAGAAGTCTAACCAAGCATTGGATGTCAGTCCACAAAATTCTGGAAATATCGATAAAGGACCGAGCATGTGTCAGATCTGTCAGAAGACTGGACATTCGGCCGACAAATGTTTTAAAATCTTTCCCCCGTTAAATAACAATAAATCCAAGTTCGAAGCCTCTTTACTTACTATATGCCAGGTCTGTAATAAACGCGGACACACTGCCGATCGTTGTTATAACATTTTTCCTCCGGAAAGGAAAGAACAGGGAAATATATCTCTACTTTGTCAACTTTGTAAAAATTATGGTCATTTGGCTAATAGATGTTCACGTTTCCCTCCGACCCCCCTAAATTGATGTCCTTCCCACGAGAACAGGTACCGCAGAATCTTCAATATCAGAATTCAAGTAACATTCGGTGTCAGATATGTAAAAAAGAGGGCCATGGAGCCCATATTTGTCCTTTTCGCAATAATAATTCACAACCGTTGATTAACAATCGATTTCATAACCGAAGGAATTTGGATAATAATGATGTTAGACCCACCGAGATGGGTAGGGAATGTTATCATTGTAAACAACCAGGTCATTTCATACGGGAATGTCCCGTCCGACGTATTAAAGAAAATGAATACGAAAATTCGGGAAACGGCGGCGGTCTTCCGAGTACGGGTGCGCCTGGGGAGATCCCGCAGAGAATGCATCCAATCCATGTAATTTCTATCACAGCCGAGAATCCCAATCGCGAGTAGTTCGAATTTTTAATGTACAACTACATCGAGAAAGTAGCGTCCCGACGGTTACGGTAACGGCATCGGAAATAATATCTCCTGTCACTCTTATGGTTGACACTGGAGCCGGTCCGAACATTCTAAAGAAACAATTTGTAAGTGAACACATCTCTATAAATCGCGGAGAAATTCTTCAACTAAATGGAATCACAACAAAATCAATTTTTACTTTGGATAATATTACCGTACAAATTTTCGGACGTTTCGCTACTTTCCATATTGTAAACAATAACTTCCCCATAAAGGAAGCTGGTATATTGGGGTCGGAATACCTCGACGGCAATCGCGTGAAAATTGATTACGAGAAAAGACAATTGAAAATGCAGAATGTAAGAATACCATTTGCAACTCAGGAAACTATTGTTATCCCTGCAGAGTCCACCAAATTGTGCTTCGTGAGAGTAAAAAATTTGGATTTACGGGAAGGCTATCTGCCTCCCCTGGATGCAGGTGAAGGTATAAACATAGAAAGCGGGTTCGTCATTAATGATAATGGTAAAGCTTATACAGGGTGCGCCATCTCAATCTGGTCGATGGAAGTATTGAATAACTTACAGAATTTTCAACAGATTTCACAAAGTCGTATTTTTTTATTAAATTTGATTCATTACAATTTATTTTGATTAGTTTCCAAAAACCACATCGATCAAATGTCCGCCTTTATTACTGAGACAAAAATGAGCTCTTTTTTCGGCATTTTCCATTGTATTTGCCAGCGTCTCGGACGATATCGCTGCGATTTCGGCTCGAATGTTGTTTTTTAGCTCCTCTATGGTCTTCGGCTTGTTGGCATAGACTTTACTTTTCAAAAATCCCCACAAGAAGAAGTCCGGTGCAGTCAAATCCGGCGATCTTGGTGGCCAGTCAATATCACCTTTCTTTGATATCACACGTCCTGGGAACTTCCGACGCAAATAGTCCATTGTTGAGCGCGCAGTGTGACATGTCGCACCATCTTGTTGGAACCAAAATTCCTTAAGACCTTTTTCACGCATTTGTGGTGAAACAAAGTGTGCCAACATCCACCGATATCGATCCCCATTGACAGTTTCACCAGCTCTGAAGAAAAATGTTCCAATGGTGGTTTTTGAGCAAACACCGGCCCAAACTGTCACTTTCTCATCGTGCAATGGAGTTTCGTGAATAATATGAGGATTATCGGTGCCCCACATGCGACAGTTTTGTTTGTTGACAGCGCCAGAGAGGGTGAAATGAGCCTCGTCGGTCATCAGAATTCGCTCCTAAAAATTCGGCTCAGCTTCCTTCATTCGACTAACGTTATTAGCGTAAGCCAAGCGTCGCGGCTTGTCAGTTTCCAATAATCTTTGAGTCAACTGCACTTTGTACAGAAACATGTGAAGATCTTGCTTTAAAATCCTTCTCAACGTGGTTCCACTGATGTTTAATTGCTGAGACCGGCGGCGGTATGAGACATTTGGATTTTCTGCAACACTCTGTCGAACAGCTTCGATATTTTCATTTGAACGACCTGGACGCGGTCGAGCTTGATGTTGGAGATTCGCTACAGACCCGTGCTCCATGAAATTTGAAGTTAAATGACGGATAGTGTCGCCTTTGGGCGCGGAACGTCCGCGATATTTTTTACGATACGCACGCTGAGTTGACACAACTGAACGATTATTTTCAATGTAAAGCGAAATTATTTCGGCGCGTTCTTTCGGCGTATAGCGATACATGGTTGAAATTGTACTGAAATAACCTATACGAAACGTGTTGTACGACGCTGGTCGGTTAAAATCTGTCAGAGTTATTCAATACTTCCATCGACCAGATTGAGATGGCGCACCCTGTATTTACGTAACTAATAGCAATAAGCATACGATTCAAGTCCAGGTACCAGTACTAGAATTAGTGTCATCGGAGGAACTAATTCATAGAACAAAAATAAAAGATCCTAGAAACGATTCAAGTAAATGGGAAAAGAATCCCGAGCTTTCTAAGAGGTTGGGTCAATTAAAAAATAAAGACAATATAAAAGGAAATGATCAAGAGGATTTCTCTCTGTCGGATAAGATTGAGCTCCCAGTAGAGGCAATACCCCGCAGAGATACTGAAAATTCTTCAGAGAATATTTTAAATTTTTTGGAAAATGTAAAAGAAGAAATAAAAAATTGTATGGAAATAATTAAAGTCACTTGTGAAACTGGTTTGAAAAAAAATATATTGAGTAAGGATTGTAAAATTAAAGTAGAAGGAAAATTTGAGAAATTGCAACACGAAGCCCAAAGCCTTACGGAAATCTGCACGTCAAGTCTAACTGAAAATATCACTTGTATGGAACCTGTAAAGATAAATGTACCTAAAGAAAACGTTGTCTATTCGAATTTGATAGAAACGGAAAGAAATTGTAGTAATTGTGAGTCTCGCCTACGCTTCACAGGGGTGACTGTACCGACGGAACGGGCAACGCTCGATGGAGGACTGAGGGAGCTCGATTCAGAATTTTTGGGAAATACTGTGCCTATGGAAAGGACAGAATCCCTTCAGTATTGTAATAACAGTGTTCACGGAAAAAGTGTTGTTTCTTTAGATTCGATAAAAGCAGAGACACCAATGGGGTATAACGGGTTAAGTAATGATGATTTTAATAAATGTATTCACGAAGAAAATGTTGTCTATCCGAATTCGATAGAAACGGAAGGAAATTGTAATAATTGTGAGTCTCGCCTACGCTTTACAGGGGTGACTGTACCGACGGAACGGGCAGCGCTCGATGGAGGACTGAGGGAGCTCGATTCAGAATTTTTGAGTAAAACTGTGCCTATGGAAAGGACAGAACCTCGGGAAGATATTAAAGATTGTACTAAAGGAAATAACGTTGTCTATCTGAGTTCGATAGAGACGGAAGGAAATAGTAGTAATTGTGAGTCTCGCCTACGCTTCACGGGGGTGACTGTACCGACGGAACGGGCAGCGCTCGATGAAGGACTGAGGGAGGTCGATTCAGAATTTTTGAGGAAAACTGTGCCTATGGAAAGGACAGAATCTCGTGAAGAAATTAATAATTGTGCTATTACTGAAAGCGTTGTCTATCCGAATCCGATAGAGACTAAATTATCAGCAGAAAATAAAATCAATTGTGTTGAAACATCGCATTTAGTAATGATGAAAGAAGATAAAGAATTTTGTTGTCAAGGACTTGTTGAAACCTTCGTACCTACTAAAATCGAATCAAATCAAAATACCAGTTTAAAAATTTATGAATCATTAAAGAATGTACAAACGATCTGTACCCTTGAATCGTCAAAAGTAGAAAGTATTAAAAAAGATAAAAATATAGAAACAAGTTTCGAAACCCAAAAATATAATTCAAAATGGAATAAATTCATGGACATTTCTTTAATACGAAAGCTTAGTATATCAAATATTTCTCACAAAATTACGCCTTTTATACGCGAAAGATCGTGTTACGCGATATCTGAAACTGTAATGCACGATCGATATGACCAAATTAAAGAATTATTAAGACTCGACGAATTAAGTAAAGAAGAAAGGAAAAGTATTGAAACCCTCTTAAAGGAAAGCTCTCATTTATATCAAATACCGGAAGATATGTTAACGTGTACTACTATATTGCAACATCGAATCCCCACAATAGACGACTTTCCTATAAATACGCGAGGCTATCGGTGGCCTGAGTGCACTAAAGAGGAAATCGGGAAACAAATTGAAGATATGCTCGAAAAGGGAGTAATCATACCTTCCACCTCACCATACAATTGTCCTGTGTGGGTGGTACCGAAGAAAGCCGACTCTCAAGGTAATAAAAAATGGAGAGTAGTATTCGACTACCGATCACTGAATGAAAAGACAGTCGCTGATGCTTATCCCATACCAAATATTAATGATATATTAGATCAGTTAGGAGGCGCACAGTATTTTTCAGTTTTTGACCTAGCGTCGGGATTCCATCAAATTGAAGTTTCAGCTGAAGATCGTCATAAAACGGCCTTCACTACACCGCGTGGTCATTATGAGTTCGTTAGAATGCCATTCGGGCTACGGAACGCCCCTCCTACATTTCAAAGAGCCATGGACCTCACGTTGAGTGGGATCCTCGGGAAAGGCGTATTTGTTTATTTGGACGACATTGTTATTTATGCTCGCAGTCTCGAAGAACATGAGAATATATATCGCGAATTGATTAAACGACTAGAAGCCGCGAATTTAAAATTGCAACCGGATAAATGCGAATTTTTAAAAAGAGAAGTCGCGTATCTGGGACACATAATCGGGAACAATGGAGTTCGTCCCGACCCTAAAAAATTAGAAGCAGTGCGTGAATACCCCGTGCTTAAAAATATCAAAAATATTCGACAATTCTTGGGACTAACAGGTTATTATAGGCGGTTTATAGAAGGATACGCCAAGATCACAAAACCCCTGACATCTCTATTACGTAAAGAAAATAAATTCGAATGGGGACTTGAACAACAAGAGTCATTTGAAATATTGAAAGAAAAACTTTGTACTGCTCCAGTCTTGCAATATCCCGATTTTTCTAAGCCATTCATTTTAACTACGGACGCGTCGGGTTATGCTATCGGTAGCATCCTCTCACAAGGAGAAATTAATAACGACCATCCATGCGCCTACGCCTCTAGAGCTCTGAGTGAGGTAGAAGAAAGATACGATACGTATGAAAAGGAAGCATTAGCTATAGTATATTCCATACTTCATTTTCGGCCGTATTTATATGGGCATTATTTTACTGTAGTAACCGACCATAAACCATTGCTATGGTTTCGACGGGCAACAGACGGTAATTCAAAAATCTTGCGTTGGCGACTAAAACTCGCAGAATACGAATACGATGTAGTATACAAAGCCGGGAAAACTAATGTCAACGCTGATGCACTTTCGAGAAATCCAGTTGATGAAACAACCGCGAATGACGGTATTTTTATTATTCAAATAAATCCCTTAACTGGCAACCGTACGAAGGCTAAGCATCAATTGACGGATGCAGAGATAAATCGATTATTAGAATAACAATCTGACGATGATGAGGATATTATGGAAAATTACCAGAATCATACATTACGCAATTACGAAATAGATGAATGTAATTGGGATCGGGAATCTGTTGACTCTAACGAGCAGCCTACGGAACTTATTTTTCCTCATGGGTCACTCGAAATATCATCCGACCACGAAACGTTTCAGGCGCGTATAGAAGACGAGGTGGATTTACCTGATACTTCGGTAAATAACCCAGGTACGTTTGAGCCTATAGTATATCCAGAAACATCTGCAAGCAACACCTATTCTAGCCACAAAGGGTCGACGGAGGAAACTATACTCGACGTTAGTAACCCCCGAAACGAAACGAGCGTGCTAGCTCAAAGAAAACGTACTCCTAAGCCTCTCGAAGTAAGCGATACCGAGTCCTCGAGCGACGAAGAACTCGAACTCGAAGCAACAAAAACTCGTGAGCCTCCCAAAAGAAGGATTATAGCCTCCAACATTAAACAATCACGCGACTTATTCCATACTCGTAGAGATAACCTGGTTTATTTTGTTTCTACCAAATGTGAACCTATTGATAGAGGAGCGATAGCACTCCGCGATAATAACGATTTTTCACATTTAAAAAATTTAAAGTTGAAAAAGCCTCAATCAATTGCAAAACGAAGTAATAGATTCAATATAGCCCTACCAATCACTGACGGTTCCGGTGAAGGACCCACATTAATCTTAGGAAACATAGTAGAAACACTGAAAAATGCTCGACATTTAATCGACAAATTATCGCTCCCAACTATTAGTATCGCAAAATCAGATTTTATCTTGAATATACCTTGGGAAAATGTTATCGCACAAATAATAAATAAATAATAAATAATAAAAATTATTGAGGAGATGCACTCTTCAGCTATAGGTGGACACAGAGGTGTCAGCAAAACATACAATAGAGTCCGTCACGAGTATTACTGGAAAAATCTAAAAGCTGACGTTCAATTATATATTCAACGATGTTTACGATGTCAATTAAGGAAACTAATTCGCGTAAAAACTAAACAGCCAATGATCATAACGGATACTCCTGCCATCGCTTTTGATGAAATTGCTATGGATATAGTAGGCCCTTTACCGAAAACTAAACAGGAGAATGAGTATATATTGACCATTCAAGACCAATTAACAAAATATTCTGTGGCTATTCCTATACCTAATGCAAAAGCGGTAACTATTGCAGAAATATTTGTCAAACGTTTCATTTGTTATTTTGGATCGCCTAAGGCAGTGCTTACTGACCAAGGTAGCAACTTTTTAAGTAAATTCTTAAAGCAAATAGCGAAGTTGTTTAAAATTCGGAAAGTTAGAACCACCGCTTTTCATCCCCAATCCAATGGATCATTAGAAAGATCTCATCACGCACTTGGAGAATATCTCAAGCAATTTACAACGAAGCAAAGCGATTGGGACGAATGGGTCGAAATGGCTATTTATAATTACAATACAAATGTACACGAAGGTACTAAGCATACACCCTATGAAATGGTGTTCGGAAAAATAGCCCGAGTCCCCTCTGGGATGTCACCATCGGATATGGAAAAAATTGCTACATACGACGACTATTTAACCCAATTAGTCACGCAAATTCATGATATACAAGAACTTGGTCGAGAAAATTTGATTAAATCCAAGGAAAAATCGAAACAATATCAAGATCGTAAAATAAATCCGATTGAATTTAAAATCGGCGAACCAGTATTTTTGTTGAAAGGACCTAAACCTGGAAAACTTGGTGACCATTACACTGGTCCACACGAAATAACAGCTATATTAACAAAAGGCAATGTACGTATTAAACTTCCGAAAAGAGACGTGATAGTACACTCAAATAGATTAAGGAAATCGAAAATTCCATTGTAAGATTCTATCTTTAGTGATTGTTGTTATAAAAATTTAAATAATAATAATAACAATATTAATAGTAATAAATAAAATGAAATAAAGTAAAGGTTAGATTAAATTAAAGTTGATTCAGGAATAATAAAGTTTCATTAAGGAATATTTATTCAACTAGTAAAGTATTAACGCTATAGTAACAAACTTAAGAATATTAAAGATTTGCATCACTATAAAATTAATCAGTCACATTTATATGGAAGTATTAAGTTACACCCAAAAGAATAATAAATTAATAAATGAAAAAAAAAAAACAGGAGAAAAAAAATATATATATGTACATATACATTTTTTAATTAATAATCCATATATGTTTTCCCTAATAGGTAACGATAAGAATATTGATCACAAGAATCAAGTATAATGTTAGGAAATATGGTATTTCACTTAAACCAACAGTGTGGAAGTATTACTATTAAGGAAAGGCCTGGTTTTTCAGTAGATCAAACATAGACCCTAGAACGCAGTAGTATTCCAAAGTAAACAAGTTGGACTTTTTACTTTAAGGACAGACTGGGAAACTCTGGAAATTACCACGACCGGATTCGAGACCTTGCAACAAATTATTAAAGGGGTAACGTACAAAAGAAAAACAGAAGTAAAGTTAGTAAAAAGTACGTAATAATAATAATAATAATAATAATAATAATACTTCAATAATACGATAGTAATATGCTAATAGTATTGATAGTCTTATAAAAATAAATTTTGATAGAAACAGTAATGATAAATCTTTCATAAGAATAGTCGCGACATATAAGATACCTTAGTGCTTTAGGAATCAATAAATAATTTAATCCTCATAATTAAGCATAGAAAAAAGAATAAATAAATAAAAATAAAGTAATAATAATAATATTTCGTATAGATTAAGAATAACAACGATAGTTGCAACGAAAATAATAATAATATTGATAATAATAACATTTCCTACTCTTAACTATAAATTGCGAATCTTGCGCATATTCATACCTTAATCATGTCAAGAAAAGGGCCACGTGGAAAATTTTTGTTTGAACAAGTCCGTTTAGACAGCTATCATAATTGGCCAGTTACATTTTTAGACCCCGTAGAACTAGCTGCGGCAGGGTTTCACTATACTGGAATAGATGACGAAGTTAGTTGCTTTGACTGTAGAGTGATTATTAAAAATTGGGAAGTAGGTGATATCCCTATGAAGGATCACAGCAGATGGCAAGAACAATGCCGATTTGTACGAAGTATTCCCTGCGGAAACGTACCCATCGGAGAGGACCCACGAAAGATTCCTTTTCCTTGCGACAAGGAACCTTTCGACTCTCGACGGGAAGTAAGAGTCAACGCGACCCCGGACTGTCACGACGACAGACCTCCTATAAGAAGTCATTGACCCCATCATATCCAGCTTTTGAAAATTATAAAAAACGATTAGAAAGTTTCACCTTTTGGCCCGAAATTCACGCATTAGACCCTATACAATTAGCTTCCGCCGGATTCTTCTTTTCGGGAAAAGAAGACGAAGTAACGTGTTTTCATAGTGGAATGGTGTTGGAAAATCAGCTGGCGCCAGGCGATCGATAATCGTCGTGCGCCTACCTGTTGCGCTGCTTTACTATGCGGTGTTCGGTTGAGTCGAAGATAGCCGAAGCATGGGCTTCGCGAAGCCGAGGATGTGCCTCGTTGGCACACCGCGTCGAGCGAGAGGATGTCTCTCTCGCTTGACTTCGGTTTCGCTCACCGGCTATCTCGCTCAACTGACTCCAGCGCCCAACGAAACTTTCATACTCGCAGCCATCTTGAGAATTCGGCACTTTTGCGACACACATCCATTGGACAGCACGCGCATCCATCAGGACTCAACCGCATTTTCTTGGACATTTACACATCGGACTCGCTCAACATCTCACTCACCAGGACTCATTTGCTCAAGGTAAGAGTACATTGACATAATTTGGCATAAATTCAATGCCAGTGAGGAGAGAGATACGGTGCATCACCACTTTGGCTCACTCGTGGCATGCGCTGCAGCACATGTGGCGTCATGCTCTCCTCACTTGCTTTAGCCGGTATAATTAATACAATCAATATGATTGTGTGCTGCTCAATAATATTCAAAACTCAATTGGTTTATTTATTGTTATAATTTGCATTTTTCTAAATTTATATTTTGGATGGTTTTCTAAATTATTATGGTTTATAAATTAATTTTGGTGTTGATTTTCACTTGTAGTGTTCACACATTCTATATTTAAAATTGTATTCCTATAATAAAAGAGGAAGGTAGCAAACCGCTTCCTCAATATAACATCTCGGTGTCTGGTTTTATTTTCCTCTTGCCTCGAGTGAGTTTTCATCATGTTCCGATATATTCACAGGTCGGTCAAGGTACATCCGGAAGGAAAATCTCAACAAATGGCGATGGGAAATTGGGAAATTAAAGACGATCCTTGGGAACAGCATGCTTTTTGGTACCCAAGTTGTCGGTACCTGCATATGACTTTGGGGACCTCCCCACCCACTCAATACCTAGGTAGGTCTCTGACCACGTCTTGTCCACCGCCTCGTAGTCCTACTACCCCACCACCCTCTCCTGTTGACAGAAACGATTTCTTTCGACCCCCGACTCCCTGGTCGGAAACACTGGATTTATCATCTTTGTCAATAACGACCACTAGTGACACGCTACTAGACTTCGACCTATGTCGATGTTGCCGACTGCGACCTGGCAAAGGCATATTCATACCTTGCCTACACCCTAATCTGTGTTCTGGTTGTAAAAGAAACGAAACTACATGCGATATATGCCATTTAGAAGTAACCCACACTCTGACATGCATTCCCACTAATCGTTAAAAGGAAACAAACTAAAACAAATTAGAAATTGCATGCTTGCACTTGAAAATTTTTTAACATCCATATTTATATTTTTGTTTCTCCCTTTTATTTATTTTTCTCCTTCAAAAATTTTACACCTCATTCTTTCTTATTACAAGGTAACAATTGAGAACTCATGGCTTCCCCGGTTAATGGGACGATACACCGCTCGGAGGGGAACTAGAACCAAAGAGAAGTTCTAATCCCAACGTCTTTTCGTTTTCCACCCATCTAGAATAAAAATACGAATATTAAACATAATTTGTTAAAATATACGTATATCTTTAAGTAAGCACTATAGTACCAACGCAAAATAACCATAATTTTTCTTACTCATTGCCCAAGAACCTTCTTTGTCGCCGCCCCCAAGATATAGCCTCGAAAGCGTTAGACTCTTCCGGATATCCTTGCGACATCCCCTCCAGTACAAATTTCAACATCTCGACTGTCCAAGTTTCCTTCGTCAAAGTCGCCAACCAGCTCCCGTCAATATTATAATGTTCTGGGACCCACAGTGTTGCAGATCCCACATTTAGCCACACCGATAGTGGTTCCATTTCAAATAATTGTCGCAAATTGAAAGTCTCAATTCCTACGAGAGGCATTTCTTCCCACCTACAGCAACGAATAATTTAATTAAGAATTCCTTTTTCTTTTTATATACTTCTTTTAGACAACAGTCAAAATAATGATAATAACAATAATAAAACAACTGTGTTCTTACTCGATTTCCTCCACAAAGTAATCAAATAAAGAAAAATAAATCTACAGGTTATTTTAACAAGGAATATTATCACACGTCATCACAGACTCACCCGATTTGATTTAAATGAACCAACATCCGCCGTAGTGATTGCACATAATCCTTCCTCGGTAGGGGAAATTCACGGTCTGGATCGCAAAAGAAGCTATCATTTTGATACTCCATCAACGAATCTATATAAATCACCAACGTACGACGTAAATTATAGTCTAACGAATGAGCCATCTCAAAGATACCACACGTAAAGTAACAGAAGAATCGATCTAGCACCACTGACGGAACGTACAAGAATAAAAAAAAATCTTACAGGAAGAGCTTCGAATTCGAACTGAGCTGTTTCCTCTCCCAAGACCCCACATTTTTAATCCCGTATATTCAAAAGACCTACACTACCCCCTCTAGCCTCCCAGTAATTTTTAAGTCCTCCTAACCAAGCCGGTTCGCTTAATAACGAGAGGTGTTAATAACTGCACCCTCGTACACCCATGCTAAAACCCCGACTCCCCCACTCCGCATTCACACTAAACGCACTAGTGCCCGAAACACATTATATATATATTGCATCTAATACACCAATAGATATATATATATATATATATGTGTGTGTGTGTGACAGCTGTAATATTTGTGATTCAAGGACTGACATCCCGAGGAAATGTTGCTCATCCTCGTCCTACTCACCCTCAAAGGAGGTATGGGCCTGCCGAACATCGAGCTAAAACAAATAGAGGACGAAGCGGGACTATATTACGAACCTAAAAGAGACACGTACTTAATACAAGCAGAATGGCAATTAGTCACTTATCTGGATTTACAACCGCTCGAAAATCATCAACCCTGCTTTGCCGACCTACCACTAGACACCATGGAAAGAGGTTGCTACCCTTTCTTATACGAATGTTGCAATACTTATATCAATAAGGAAGATATAGAATATAAGATCACTCAAATCAATAAGTATTTGTCATTCGCCAGGGAATTAGGATACAGTAATTTTGCTGACACGGGCAGAATACCATTGGATTTTATAGGGACAGCTCGTAAAACACTGAGTTTGACACCCACTGAAACCGAAATTGACTATTATAATGCTCAAATTAATTATGTAAAATCAGAACGCAAAGAAATCATGATCCTGTTAGAAAATCGAACGCACATATCAGGGGTACAAATTGAAAATGCGGGTTTGATAACAGATGGCGTTACTAACGCTATACGCATCAGGCAGTACTGTGACTATGTTCATGTCAAAGCTACGTCTTATAGCTTTAATTTTCAGTATGTGTCAATTTATCGCAGTGTCAAATTCATAGTTTTTTTGAGCTCTCAATATGTCGAGTTTCGTGCCAACAAAACAGCATTTGCGGGAAGTTTTAATTTACTTCTTTAATTTGAAGAAAAGTGCTGCTGAAGCACATCGATTGGTCTCCGAGGCTTATCCGAGTCATGTTCCATCGGTTTCAACGTGCGAGAGATGGTTTGTGCGGTTTAGAAGTGGTGATTTTGACGTTGAGGACAAAGAGCGGCCGGGCCAAGTGAAAAAGTTTGAGAATGCTGAATTGGAGGCAATACTCAATGAAGACTCGTGTCAAACTCAACAAGAGCTCGCAGATTCATTGGGAGTGACACAACAAGCCATTTCCCATCGTATAAAAGCCCTCGGAATGATCCAAAAGCAAGGACATTGGGTGCCGTATGAGCTGAAGCCGAGAGACGTCGAGCGCCGTTTTTTTGCATGCGAACTGCTGCTCGAACGGCAAAAACGGAAGGGTTTTTTGCATCGCATTGTCACTGGTGATGAAAAGTGGATCCATTACGATAACCCGAAGCGCAAAAAATCATATGGTTACCCCGGCCATGCATCATCATCGACGGCCAAACCAAATATTCACGGCGCCAAGCTCATGCTCTGTATTTGGTGGGACCAGCTGGGTGTGGTGTATTATGAGCTATTGAAATCGAACGAAACCATCACAGGAGCACTATACCGAACTCAATTGATGCGTTTGAGCCGCGCACTCAAAGAAAAACGGCCACAATACGAGCAAAGACACGACAAAGTAATTTTGCAACATGACAACGCTCGGCCACATGTTGCAGCGCCGGTCAAAACATACCTACAAACGCTGAAATGGGAAGTCTTACCCCACCCGCCGTATAGCCCAGATATTACTCCTTCCGATTACCACCTTTTCCGATCGATGACACATGGCCTAGCTGACCAGCGCTTCCATTCTCACGAAGAAGCCCAAAAATGGGTCGATGACTGGATAGCAGCCAAGCCGGCCGAATTTTTTCGCGACGGTATCCGTAAATTGCCAGAAAGATGGGAAAAAGTTGTGGCTAGCGATGGACAATACTTTGAATAATTCATTTGTTACCATTTTTTCAGAATAAACGTTCAAAAATAGAAAAAAATCCCGCATTTTCAATTTGTACTCCTGATAATAAACTCAAAATTTCGAACAATCAATCCCCGAATTAAAGTTATGGAATTAGTTCATAACCAAACTTGGAAAATGGCACAAGAAGTATTTACGAAAAACAACCCCCGCATTTTGTACACAACGCGTCTTTTGGAATGGAGGAAGAACGTCGAGTTGGTCGCCGATGCTTACCTCACCAGTCTACGAACCCTCACGGACATCGTATACTACGCCAAATTAGGACTCCTCCACTCAGAATTGTTGAACCCTGCTACCTGGGAATCGGTTATTCGAGACATAAAAGAGAGTCAATCACGATTTGCTGTACCGATACCATTAACAGATATACACTCAAGTACCATATCAAGAATTTCTCGAGTTTCAGCAAACTATTACGATGGAAAAATTATCATTATTATACACATCCCCTTGGTAAATCCTAACCTGTATTCTCTGTACAAGCTTAACCCCTTTCCTATGTCCCAAATCATCAGCAACACCACAGAAGGAACAGCATATGTCTATCCAAGAGCTACGTATTTGATGCTCTCCAAAGAACATGATAAATATGCATTGCTTGGCACAGCGGAGTTACAACAATGTTTATGGTTAGACACCTACCAAATATGCACACCAAATTATATAATTTTCGACGCTATTTCTCACCCAATATGCGAAGTGATGATTTTGAATAACGAAAATAGCAAGGTGTGTGACGACTGCAATATCAGAATTATCAAAGAACAGAGCCCCTACTGGAAGCAACTCGAGACGACCAAGGAATGGTTATACTCCCTTCCAGAACCGAAAAAAATGTACGTCAACTGCAACAGTAAAATTCAAGAAATTAAAATTTGGGGAAGAGGAATCATGCGAATATCCCCAGGATGCTTCGTTAATAACGACCACGTAACCATGTTGGGATCACCTTTGTCTGAGGAAACACCTGGAAAATCGCCCCAACCCAAGACTCCGCTACACATCACAGAATTATTGCCTCTATTGAAGAAACCTCAATTGCACCTACAAGCAGACCCCTGGTCCACTCTGACACCTACAACATTTCCCCTGACAGAATCGGGATCCTTACCATTCGGTATTAGTCTAGTCGAAATAAAATGTTACCTGGCGGAAGCCGATACTCACCAGCTGACTATAACTAAGCAACTAATTTTGTCAAAATTCTCATTTTTGGAGGAATAATTCTAATGACTGTACTGAGTCTCTTCGTTGCAATTAACTGCGTTCTCTCTCTCCGCAAAACCTACGCAGGATATAGAACAGTACCAGGGATAGAGGAAGACTATGCCTCTAACAGCTATGTATCTATGGAAACTCCGGAAACCGGAATACGCCTTCAAGAAATTATATACCAAGTACCATCCTCACCCATCCCCGTTGCATCAATTAATCCTAAACCATTGAATAACTCGAATACTCCCTCAAAAGAATATATTTACGACATCCCACCACCAGGACGGCCCAAGGATGTAACCACGACAATAACGCAAAACCCCTACTCTAACTTCATCGAGCAGACTTCAGATTCGGTAACACAAACTCTAGTATAATACTACCCGTTCCCCCCCCCCTCATTCGACAAGAACACCTGGTAAACCCCCGCCCGGAAGAAGTGATAATAGTTTTGGCTATCAACCAAGCATTTATACAAGCTTCCTCACTTCCAAACGGACCAAGGTAAACCCAAGCCGGCTAAAGTTATTTAGAAAAAAAAGAAAAAAGAAAAAAAAAAAAAAAAAAATTAGATATATATATATATATGTATATCTGAATTTAATAATTTAAATTAATTATTTAATCATCCGTTTATTCTTTATTCCCTCTTAGTAGGTATAATACATACAAGTAAGAATGAAATTTGTCATATTATCAAATAAGGAAAGTTGTCTTGATAACGCGTTGATCTGCAAATAATAATAATAATAATAATAATAATAATAATAATAATAATAATAATAATAATAATAATAATAATAATAATAATAATAATAATAATAATAATAATAATAATAATAATAATAATAATAATAATAATAATAATAATAATAATAATAATAATAATAATAATAATAATAATAATAATAATAATAATAATAATAATAATAATAATAATAATAATAATAATAAATTGAAAATAATCACTTTTTAAAAACCACGGCGGATCCTCATCATGTAACCCCATGTAATAGCCCTACGAATAGATTCCGGCTCCGACCGCTTAAGCGCTAATCCCCCGATCAGGATAACTAACATCTCATCCGTCCAGGGTTCTCGAGAGATGGACGCCAACGTGGTTCCGAGCGATCTCGACCAAATCGACGGTGGAATCTCCGAGTCCTCAAAATCCAAAAGACGAGAGAGAACAAGGTCGTCGTCGCGAAATTCATATAAACCCTCCACGCGCTCCCCCGTTCCAGGCAGAACGGCCCACCTGAAAAACACATAAAGTGTCAATGCATAACACGCACCCGCGATCCGGAAGAATACACACACATCACACAAATACGAATTACTTACCCCATGTCCACGTAATATTTCAATGAGGAGAACAAGAAACTAATCAGATTCCATTGAACCCTTGAAAGGTTTGTCACGAATTCGCAATTTAGCCATTGCAAACCTTCTTCTCGCAAACCACGGAGCACGAAGATATATTCCGACAGTCCCGCTGCCTTGCAACGAAAAATAAAACACTCCCGATTAAAATTGTTCATGATCAACGAGTTCCGTACAGGCTGACAAGCGACGCTAGAATACCCCACCGGACCAACGCGGTGAAGAATCAAAAACTCTTCACAACTCCCCACTCCGCAACCCTTTCCAGTCTCCAAAAATGTTTCTACCATTAACGGCGAGGAACAAATTGCCTTAGCAAATATTCCCCGCATTCTCCTGTATATAAAAATTTATGATCGGAAGCTTTTCCGCAGCGGAACAGAACCAATTCCAACACCTATAAATTTACAGATGAACCCTACGTATCCACTACTATGGAGCTTGTGTTTTCTCTGCCGCCTGTCCACTGTGTTGGGGGTGATCGGGTACGATTGTGGAGGAGCTGCTACCAACATCACTACCTTATCATTATTAGAGGTAGGAGAATGCGATATTCCCCAATCCGAAGTTAACGTTACAAAAAAATTTATACAACTACTACAGATTAATCAATATAGCTCTATCCAAGTAATTCAATGTAAAGTCGAAATCTATCGAGAAATCCATAAATGTGGCATGTTCTCACATACGATGGAAGTACTTAACGGGGAATACGCTTACGTAGATACAGTATCACATGATAATTGTCGACAAATGCATCATGATGGTTCCTTGAAAGTCGGAAAAACTGAGATTACAGGGATCCCTCGTAATTACACCACTACTAGACCAGTGACATTAGCCGGTCAAATAGATCCTGATGGAAGTTGCCAGGGAGTGTATTACTCTGACCCTTATGGTAACTGGGACGAAGTAATCGTCCAAGGAACAGTAAAAATAACTTTAAGGGATTACACAGCTGAAGTGAGTGTAGAATCCAATAAAATACATTTAAAATCAGGAGTAAGATGCGATTTAAATGAGGGCCAATGCATCGATATTGACGGCGGCGATACATACTGGAATACCCTACCCGAAGACTCCTGTAAATCCAATAGGTACGGACTTCTCTATGAAGGACTCGCTGACGAAACGGTAGACGTCCACACTCATTTTCGGCAAACTATCTATTCTATGTCTGAGGGAGAAGTTGTATTCGCCCTCACCGCCAAAGGAAGAACCTCAATTTGTGGATACACGCTAATACGTACCGAGCATCCCACACTGCTTATTGTAGAAATTGAAAAAAATAATCCTTTTATAAAAAAAGAGGTAGTCAACGTAAATAACCTAGACATTTTTTCTTACGTAAATTCCAAATTCGTATACGTGGAAAAACACATTCGCAAAGAAATGAAACAAATGTACCACGATATATTAATACAACGCTGTAATATAGAAAGACAAGTACTACAGAATGCCCTTACTATTGCTAAGCGGTCTCCCGACGAATTTGCCTTCAATGTGATGAAAGCACCAGGCTACATGGCCCTACTAGCCGGAGAAGTCGCGCACATCATTAAATGCATCCCAATAGACGTAAAAATACTTAGGACAAAAGAGTGTTACGATTAATTACCCGTACAAATTGGAAACAATACCCTCTATTTGTCACCCCGCACTCACATATTAACGAAGCTAGGAATGCAAATTACCTGTAACAAGTTAGTCGCCCCAATGTACATGCTGGATGGATCCTGGTATAGCATTAATCCCGATCCTATACAAGCAATGCCTCCAACAGTCGTAAAACCCCTTACTGCACCAACTTGGCAATATCGCAACCCCCACAGTTTGGCCACCAGTGGCATATACACTCAAAGGGACCTTGATGAATTGAGAGATCATATAATGTTTCCTGCCGAAAGACCTGCTATTTTAAATTATGTAGCCCGAGGTATAGCCGGACAACCCACTATTACACAGGGTGGTTCAATTTCTAATTTACTCGACGAAGTCTCTTTGAAGAAAATTATCGAAAACACTTGGAATAAGACATGGGGCTACTTATCGATATTTGGAAACATTAGTGCTGGTTTAATTGGAATGCTTCTAATAAGTCGTATAATAAAATTTATTTTTGACACCATCATCCATGGATACGCACTACACACTATTTACGGGTGGTCTATATACCTTCTTGGATCCATTTGGGATTCCGTCACGTATCTATTACTACACTTAAGTCAACACCCCGGAAATAAGGGAACAAAGAAGGGGCAGAGAGCCAGAACTCCGACCTCACCTGACGAAGACAAAAATATTCCCATTCCCACTTACCAGAATTTGACCCCCCCTAACGCTGGGAATCCAGAATATCCTTTCGAAAATGTAACTTTGGAATTTGATCCTCGAATACACACACTGAAGGAAAATCGTTATCCGAAACCCGCTCCTGTTGGCCAGAATCAAAACCAACAAGTATTTCCAGATGACCGTCCACTACCCCCTAACAAACAACGCAGCCATCCAAGTCGTCCTCTATCATTCATTTGGGCAACAAAAAATTCATGTATACTACCCAAGATGCCGTCCGTTCCTCCTGCGTTCCTCGATCTACGACCATCTACGTCTGATTTACCTCCAAATATCTACCCAGATTTGAAAAATCATTCCACATCATCATGTGAAATCCCCACAGGAAAGGAAGATATGAATAAAAGAACGAATAACGACAACCAGCAATAATAACGACAATGTTAATAATAATAACAATAACAATAATAACGCTATCGCTAACAATAGTCAATTATACTCACTAACCACGATAACAATACTAACAAAAGGGTTGGATATATCAGGAGTACAAATTGAAAATGCGGGATTTTTTTCTATTTTTGAACGTTTATTCTGAAAAAATGGTAACAAATGAATTATTCAAAGTATTGTCCATCGCTAGCCACAACTTTTTCCCATCTTTCTGGCAATTTATGGATACCGTCGCGAAAAAATTCGGCCGGCTTGGCTGCTATCCAGTCATCGACCCATTTTTGGGCTTCTTCGTAAGAATGGAAGCGCTGGTCAGCTAGGCCATGTGTCATCGATCGGAAAAGGTGGTAATCGGAAGGAGCAATATCTGGGCTATACGGCGGGTGGGGTAAGACTTCCCATTTCAGCGTTTGTAGGTATGTTTTGACCGGCGCTGCAACATGTGGCCGAGCGTTGTCATGTTGCAAAATTACTTTGTCGTGTCTTTGCTCGTATTGTGGCCGTTTTTCTTTGAGTGCGCGGCTCAAACGCATCAATTGAGTTCGGTATAGTGCTCCTGTGATGGTTTCGTTCGATTTCAATAGCTCATAATACACCACACCCAGCTGGTCCCACCAAATACAGAGCATGAGCTTGGCGCCGTGAATATTTGGTTTGGCCGTCGATGATGATGCATGGCCGGGGTAACCATATGATTTTTTGCGCTTCGGGTTATCGTAATGGATCCACTTTTCATCACCAGTGACAATGCGATGCAAAAAACCCTTCCGTTTTTGCCGTTCGAGCAGCAGTTCGCATGCAAAAAAACGGCGCTCGACGTCTCTCGGCTTCAGCTCATACGGCACCCAATGTCCTTGCTTTTGGATCATTCCGAGGGCTTTTATACGATGGGAAATGGCTTGTTGTGTCACTCCCAATGAATCTGCGAGCTCTTGTTGAGTTTGACACGAGTCTTCATTGAGTATTGCCTCCAATTCAGCATTCTCAAACTTTTTCACTTGGCCCGGCCGCTCTTTGTCCTCAACGTCAAAATCACCACTTCTAAACCGCACAAACCATCTCTCGCACGTTGAAACCGATGGAACATGACTCGGATAAGCCTCGGAGACCAATCGATGTGCTTCAGCAGCACTTTTCTTCAAATTAAAGAAGTAAATTAAAACTTCCCGCAAATGCTGTTTTGTTGGCACGAAACTCGACATATTGAGAGCTCAAAAAAACTATGAATTTGACACTGCGACAAATTGACACATACTGAAAATTAAAGCTATAAGACGTAGCTTTGACATGAACATAGTCACAGTACTGCCTGATGCGTATAGCGTTAGTAACGCCATCTGTTATCAAACCCGCATTTTCAATTTGTACCCCTGATAGCAAACAAGAACCATCAATAATACCTAATTGTTGTTACCTGATTCAGCACCAACATGCCACCAATTTCCAATGGAAGAAGTAAGGGAGAACTATGGGATCTCAACAAGTACAAGTTACCCATTCGACAACACTCCTCTCAATCCAATCCCCCGGTACCCGGTACTGAGACTATATTTTGCTATTGGAAAATCATAATCCGACTAGATACGGCGGGAAGAAATTTTGAACTCTACGTCCCTCCGGAATGGAAAGCTGTTAAACTAGCGATTTTGGACCACTGGATAACTCAATTACGCCGTCGGCCATTCGAAAGAATTGTCATCGGACAGATACCATACCAATGGACCAATAACATCTTGGCTCCCACATGGCAAAATGTGGCTTTTATACCAATACCTGGCCAGCATGGTTGGCCGGATTCTATTAGGCCGATATGTTCATGGACCCGGAAACTACCCATTGAGCAATTACACATTCGTATCAATCAAGAGCCGCTGAATGAAACACTGAACTTACAAAAATTGACGCATTATTGGAAACTATTCATAAAAACCCCCAAGAAAGGATTGACGACCGCATGGGTCCCCCCTGAGTGGAGACTATTACCGAAAGAACGATTGCGAATATGGGCACACGCAGCAGCACTACGAAAGCCCAGGGCCATCGAGATAGAAGAAACTAAGTACGTCTGGAGAAGTAATACCCTAACCCCCGCAAGCCAAGACCTGTCCAAAATCCAATACGATACAACAAAGAAATCCAAAGAGGGCGAATTCATATTTATTAGAAACCGAAAAAAAGGAATTTCCAAACCCATAAAAATTCAAAAATCCAATATTGACTCCGCCGAACTCCCTGGTCCAAGCACTCCACTCCCACTCAATAAAGAACTCCCCAACCATTCTCTATTGTCCAAAGAACCCGCAGACCTAGAACCAGACTCGAAATGTCGTCACGGAAATCAAGAGAAAAAGAAGGAAACACCCACGTTCTCACCTTCGTTTTCCGCATATGAGTTTCAAGAGGTATTGGATTCTATAAAAAAATCGCCAAATCAAAATCCACCGGAAGATCTATACGAAAACCCAGATAAAATTACGGAAATAGGTACACTCGAACCTTTGCTCACCACGTCTGAGTTCCAAGAATTAGTGAAAACTTTGAAGAACCCTCCAATAGCGACTTTACCGGAATACCTAGACAAAATTCTTGAAGAATGCAAAGAACCTCGTGAAATCCAAGAAAACTTAGAATTTTCAAAGAATTCGCCAAGTCAAGACCCACTGGAAAAAGTTTTAACATAGGAAACATTAAGCAAGAAGTTAACGACGAAGGCCAAGAGGACGATCCCCTCTTTTGCCCAGAAGCCTTCTCTCCCTCATGTTTGAGCTTCCTAGCTGCACTTACGGAGTAACGAAGAAACTGTCATATTCAAACGAACCGCACTTACACACTCCTGCGGCACCAGAAGAAAGAAGTTTGCACCCATCCCGGACCACATGAAATATATTACACATGACTAAACCGCTGAAGACCATTGAAACGTTCAGGAATTCTAAAACTTCAATCATCCGAAGAAATTCAACACTTTCATGAACTTCAGAGTTTCAACACCGCAAAGAACTTCAACAAATTTCAAGACTTCAAGAACTTCGAGAATTTCCAAGTTTTAATAACCTAAAAGAACTTCAGGAACCACTAGAACTTCAAACGTTTTAATAACTTCAAGAACTTCAAGAACTACAAGAACCTCAAGAACTTCAAGAGCTTCTTCGCTAACAACGATGCATCAAAAGCGTATGATAAAAATTATATATATACATTTAGCAATACATCGGCACTATTAGAATTCAATTAATCACATCAAGTGCCTGAGGAAGAACAATATTATATCAAGTAATGGAAAAAAAAAAAAATGTAATTGCAATATCACTAAAAGAAGTATGTAAATTTAGGAAAAGACGTATAACACGAAAGTATCTTATTAAGAAATAATTAAGCAGATAAGAAATCTGAAACAGAACCAAGTAGTCTAATAATGGAAATAATCCATCAATTTATCAGGGGTACAAATTGAAAATGCGGGTTTGATAACAGATGGCGTTACTAACGCTATACGCATCAGGCAGTACTGTGACTATGTTCATGTCAAAGCTACGTCTTATAGCTTTAATTTTCAGTATGTGTCAATTTGTCGCAGTGTCAAATTCATAGTTTTTTTGAGCTCTCAATATGTCGAGTTTCGTGCCAACAAAACAGCATTTGCGGGAAGTTTTAATTTACTTCTTTAATTTGAAGAAAAGTGCTGCTGAAGCACATCGATTGGTCTCCGAGGCTTATCCGAGTCATGTTCCATCGGTTTCAACGTGCGAGAGATGGTTTGTGCGGTTTAGAAGTGGTGATTTTGACGTTGAGGACAAAGAGCGGCCGGGCCAAGTGAAAAAGTTTGAGAATGCTGAATTGGAGGCAATACTCAATGAAGACTCGTGTCAAACTCAACAAGAGCTCGCAGATTCATTGGGAGTGACACAACAAGCCATTTCCCATCGTATAAAAGCCCTCGGAATGATCCAAAAGCAAGGACATTGGGTGCCGTATGAGCTGAAGCCGAGAGACCTCGAGCGCCGTTTTTTTGCATGCGAACTGCTGCTCGAACGGCAAAAACGGAAGGGTTTTTTGCATCGCATTGTCACTGGTGATGAAAAGTGGATCCATTACGATAACCCGAAGCGCAAAAAATCATATGGTTACCCCGGCCATGCATCATCATCGACGGCCAAACCAAATATTCACGGCGCCAAGCTCATGCTCTGTATTTGGTGGGACCAGCTGGGTGTGGTGTATTATGAGCTATTGAAATCGAACGAAACCATCACAGGAGCACTATACCGAACTCAATTGATGCGTTTGAGCCACGCACTCAAAGAAAAACGGCCACAATACGAGCAAAGACACGACAAAGTAATTTTGCAACATGACAACGCTCGGCCACATGTTGCAGCGCCGGTCAAAACATACCTACAAACGCTGAAATGGGAAGTCTTACCCCACCCGCCGTATAGCCCAGATATTGCTCCTTCCGATTATCACCTTTTCCGATCGATGACACATGGCCTAGCTGACCAGCGCTTCCATTCTTACGAAGAAGCCCAAAAATGGGTCGATGACTGGATAGCAGCCAAGCCGGCCGAATTTTTTCGCGACGGTATCCGTAAATTGCCAGAAAGATGGGAAAAAGTTGTGGCTAGCGATGGACAATACTTTCAATAATTCATTTGTTACCATTTTTTCAGAATAAACGTTCAAAAATAGAAAAAAATCCCGCATTTTCAATTTGTACTCCTGATAATATAAAAGCAAATTAACCCGGGAAATAGATCCCTACGAGTGTGTAATTAATCAGTAATTGTATTCAGAGCAAGTTACGCATATTAATATTAGAAAAAAAAAATAAGATAAAATGAATGCGTATATATATGTCCACCATCTCTTTGCTACAAGTAAATTCAAAAGAGAGACAATGAAAGCTGTCACCAATGATAGATTCCAATTTAGTACATTGAAAAACATAATAATAGTTACTAATTGCAAAAACAAAAAGAAGTAATTGCACGTTCGTTATTTCGATTATTAGGTTTCTCCTAATAATCGTTTTAAGGGGGGAGGTGTTACGTCCTGACGTAACCATGCTCCAATATCTATCTTTCTTTTAAAGAAGATCATAAACCTGCATCGTTGTCGAGTCCTATAGCTACCAGAGATTATACAGGTATAATGACGGCGGGAGGGGTGAGGCCTGCAGGTACGCCGAGGCAAGGCAGTGGGGACACATGGTGCGCGCCAGGAATGGACGCCCAGGTTCATCACTGTACTTGACAACGAAAAACCAAGAATTGGTAGGCCACTGCCCCACTCTAAACGGCCAGCGTAGAGGGACTTGAATCTCGTATCAAGAGTTTTCCCCCCTACGGCCGGTGGATATCATTGGCGGCGCGTGTCATCGAAATCTTTAATTGATTCATGTCCGCGTGTTCTATTGGTGACTGTCGGGTGGTCGCTTCCTTCCCCCGTCATATACCGTATCTGGCTCACGAAGATAAACTAACTGCCGGGGAAACCTTTTCGTTGCTTTAGAAGTCCCTAGATGCTATGACGAATGATGCAACAAACAAAAATATTACACAAAGATAGACTAACTACCGTGGCAACGTTTTCGTTGCTTTGAGAGTCCCTAGATGCTACAACGAATGATGCAATAAACAGGAATATTACACGAAGATAGACTAACTGACGTAGCAGCGTTTTCGTTGCTTCGGAAGTTCTTATATCCGATGACGAATAATGCAATGAACGAAAATATTACACGAAGACCTATGTCTTATTAATGGTATTGATAGGAAATTGGAATTTGTTTTTGATTACAGAACACCAAAAGCCCAAAAGGCATTTCTTCAGAATCTCTGAACGTTTAAATATAAATTTAAACACAATCGTAGCAAAGATTTGGACTTCTTATGAAGTAAATATTTAAACTATGGTATATATATATATTTATATTTAATAAGTAAATCAATAATTTAAAAGGAACAAACCATTTAAACGGAAGTTCGATATAAGAGCTAAACAATAATATCATACAGATAATCAGCGTTAAAATAGGATAGAATAAGAAAAAAACGATTCATATTGTAGATGGTAAAGATGACTCAAAACTCGGGTCGCACCCGAGACGATGCCGTCTTTCCCGTCTCTCTCTGTGTTAACACCATAAGACGAGGAGTGTTCCCTCGCAACAATACATATTTATAGAACACATACTTTGTGACCCAGTGTGAATGTAAGCAGCCTTTTGATATAAAATCATTTATACTAATGAACAATTTTGAGCTAAAATTATGATAGGAACTCAGAAGAGAAATGCTTACTTAAAAGGATACAAGAAATAATTGCAAATATGAAAATTTAACATTATAGAAAATTGAAAAGCCAATATATTGTTTTAACTAAACAATTAGGATCATGAGAGGATATGAAAACCATAGACAGTTTGTTACTATAGTAGTTATATATGCCCATTTACGTTACACATTATTAAGAATTAAAATAAGTTTAACATTATCAAAGAACTATATTCGGTATTAGTCATAAAAGGGACAGCGGAAGCGACTCGGATCTACAGCACAGCGTGGCCCGAAACCCTCGACACCTAGCTGCCTGACCAAGGCGCTTTTCTCTCTCTCTCTCTCTCTCTCTCTCTCTCTCTCTCTCTCTCTCTCTCTTTCTTTCGTTTTCTCTCTCTCTATCTTTACGCGTGCCACCGAAGCAAGGAATAATCCTTCAACCACTTCGCGACATGTGGTATCGCCTCGCATGCAACTCAAGAAAATAATCGAACGACGACGACGTCACAGCTAGAAGGAAAAAAAATGGATCGTCGATAAAGTTCAAAGTCCGAGCTCTATTGTAATTCCAAGAATCCCCCGCATAGAAAATTAAGCCCTCCAGGACCTATATAAGGACGGGAAAATGCCCGAAACAGAGAGTATCAAATCGACATTTCAATTTTGTAGTTCATAGTACAGTCAGTCGCCGAGCAGTCAGTAGACAGCCCGTTGGCGATAATTACCGCGGAGGAACTCCACCCTGTAGAGTCAGCCAAAGTCCAGAGTGAGTACTGAAAATAAAAACGGTCGAACGGTCTAAGTTCGGTTCGAATGTACTTTTTCTCAGTTTTAATCATACGGAATTTATCTAAAGCTTAGAAGAAATTGAATTTAATTGTTTTCCGCCGTTTTTGTACAAGTCCACACTGTTTATTTCGTTTTACTGTTTTATCGAACAACAAGTATCGCGTTAAGTATATTGTATCGAGAAATAACGATCGCTCGCGCACGGTAATAGCGAACGTACGTGTATCAATTATTCGGTTATTTGAATAAAATCTAACAGCTTCACGATTCATCGAGTATAACGATTTTTTTTACAAACGATTGCCATTAATTTTCCCTTCCACGCATCGGTTACCGGCGAAACAACTTCACCAGGAGAACTAAACGTAAGTACCAACCCAATTTTTCTAATTTATTTTATCTGACATTTCCGTAAATTTTTCCCCAAGTGAAAGTAACCTACCACTTCCCTTCCCACCTAAAATCCCTTCCTCCGCGGGGTAATTTATCAATTTAGTTTATCGAGACGAGTGACGGGTTAACGCGAATAATCAACGAGCATTCTCAGCCCTGTCCCGAGTAATTTTCCGAAAGGTTAGACTCAAAAGGGGGCTTGCGTCTTCGGTGTGTCTCGTCAGGTGTGGTAAAGGGAGAATTTATTCTCCTTGACCAGAGTACGGAAAACTCACGCCGAAACGCCTCACACGTCTTAAATTTGTCGGTTTTTGTAAAAACACTGCGCGGATTTGACGTAACAATTCTCCTTTAAGCGGGTGCTCGCGAAGCCAATTTTTTATTTGGAAAGCCTGGCGCATTGCACAATGCGAAGACGCTGTATCACTTATCATAGCGTGTCTGAAGCATTTTCGTAAAAATTTCGGCATAAATGTGTAAGATGGGGCACCCTCCTCATCCTCCAGGTTGGAAATTTCACGACTCGTGATATCGCAAAGAAGCATAGCCTTCTCGTGACCACGAGTATAGATACGTCTAGATTTTCGCGAAATTTCACGTAAGTTAGCGTATGCCTGTTTACAGCTCACATCGCCCTCGTACTATTCCAGACCGTGAAAATATTTCGAGAGAAAATTATTCTGGCTTCTCGAATGCTGTGGTAATTTGGCAAAGTGACACGGCGGTGCGACGATCCAATGAGCAGAGTACGGTCTATCCACCGCTACCACGGCAATTTCTTTCAGAATAAATTTCGAGTCTTCACCACGCATTCCCTGTATATCCACGACGATATCTATTTTCACGTCTAATCCGTACAGATGCTCGAGTTCGACTGATTAGTTACTCACAGACACGCTTCTACGTCTCTTAACACGAAATAGTTTTATGCTGACATCAGCACATTTTTCGCTTATCCGGTAAAATCCACCATTACTTGCCGAGAGGCATCAATTTCAAGGACATTATCATATTCCGCGTAGACTACACAATTTATCGTTGAAGCAAGCGCATCCTCAAATCGTACCTCTATTCTCACACTACCGTGCTTTATTAAATTCCAATGTGTATTGCTGTTCGCTGAAAGATCGGGTGTCAAATCAAAAGCAAACAGACAGTATCCATCGCGATAATTATCGCGATCGATCGAATTACCGTCGTTCAAGAAATGTATTCCAGATCCCGAAAACAACGTTTGAAAAGCATCCACATATAGATGATTTTTCGTGAAATCAGGTTGTATCGGTTTCGAAGGTATTTGAGCACCATCTACATACAACGAGAGATAATTTATCTTGTAATTTTGAAAATTGAATGGATTCATACTGAAGTCGCCGTTAAACGCTTTGTTATCGACTAAACCGATAATTATACGCTTCGGCAATTGACCGAACACGATATTATCGATAGTATCTCCATGAACACCAGAGTGTATTGAAACGGCTTTTACCTCGACTCTCGTAAGAGGATATTTAACCGTAGATTTTACCAGAGTTCTAGCATGCGAGAGCAGCACACCAGGAGCTATTTTTTTCTACGAACGAGAAGAGATGCCTCGAGAATCTTCAAGCCGCATTGACCATTCTTTGTATCCCCTACAAGACAAAATGAATCTCTAGACCGCACCAACCGTAGTCGCATCTCGACACCGTTTAATAGGAACCGCTCCTGATTAAATATATCGCAATGCAGATGACCGAGCAAGTCTACAGTTTTTCGACATTAAAAAATGGTTTTCTCTTCACAAGACCCGTATTTTCCGATGTTATATCATCCATTTTTCCAGGGGTATCGTCGTACCAGAGAATACTCGTGAGATGCGAATTTTTTGCTGCTGGACCGTAATTCAAAAGTGTTTCTATGTACGCTCGATAAGCGTAGGCATTTTTTGGAGGTGAAACTAATTTTTGATTCAGGTATACATCCACCTGATTAAACATAGAATGCAAGAGATTGTTTACAGGGCCGGCACTTACTTTCGATGCTGTACCCGCGTCATTTTCCGTAGTAGGGGATGTCATTTTCACTCTCAGACTAAGCATAGTATGCGCGAGATCGATATACTCATCACCCTGTCCAGGAATAACAAATTCAATCGGTGAATCCTCTGTTAGCGAAGATATTGGTTCGTAATACACCCAATTGGAGCCTTCGATAGTAGTTTGCGTCGGTGGGAGTGAAAATAATTCAAGTTCCGATTTAAGACACTCGCACGAGTGCGCATGTAGAAAAGCCATCTTGGTTCAGCTATCCAAAAATATCTGCAACTGTTCGTTGACGAGTCTTCTTCTTCTTCTTCTTATTGTTCTTATTATTCTTCTACTTCGTTATTACTTTTCTCTTTATTACACTTTTATTTTTACGGGAGATACGTCGTGGTTTACGTTCGTCCGATGAATGAGGAGTTCGCGAAATTTTGCGCTTTTTATAACCAGACCCCCGCATGAGAGTATCATTTTTTTCAGAGGCTTTGCGTTTGAGATTACTGCCTGATTCTCTGGCTCTCTCGCGAATAGCATCTTTCACAGCTATATTTCTATCGAGGATATCACCGGCTACGTTTACACCAGCGCGCAATGCCTCTTTACCAACTGCTTTAGAGCCCTTCTTTAAAAGTGGTAACACTCGACGAAACAGGCCCCCGAGAAAGCTGCCGATACCCTGTCCTCGTTGATTAGGTGTTCCGATATAAACATAGCTAATACCGCCGTACCCGCGACGGCCCCATCCGTGCTGCACACTGTCAATATCATCCATAGCGATGTAATCAATCGTGGGACCTTTTGAAATGTAGTGTCACAGTCAACGTTCCCTGCTCGAATGGTATAGGATCCCCAAATTCGTCTGTTATATCGATCTCGATAGTGTGTAAATTATTGCGCAAGAGAGGTATATATCGTGGCGTTGAAAACGATTTAATTTTTATCAAACCATACTGACAGTCATCAGTATCAACTCGTAAGAGGGGTGTTTATACATCGCCTGTAATATAGCTCTCGCAGATATCTGTGTATAGAAACATGCTACCTGGTATAGCACCGGTGAGAGATGCTGGCCTCAACCCGGTGTATTCGCAATGCGGCTCTATCATTACAGACCTACAAGCCTCTTCCGAGAATCCTAAGAGCCTCGCGATAGCGGGTGATACGCGAAAGTCATGGTATCGTAGATCGTCGCATACGCGGGCCACTTCGATCTGCCCGCTCGGAAGTGATTTAAAGCGCAAATGACCGGCCACGTGAGGTAGCTTATTTATATTCTCCAAAAGAGCGTCTATAGAGCGATATACACCTGGTGGAACTTGGTCTCTATCAGAGCGTCTACGTGTTAAAAGATTTAAACCCGATAAATCATAATCACCATCCTCAAAAGTTACGAGATTTCCTACAGTAGGAACATGTAAGAGAGTCATCGGATAAGCAATTTCCACAAGAGAAACAGACCATTCTCCGCGCAAACGTGTCTGACGCGGTAGTTTTGTAATAAATTTTGTCGTCGGATTATTCGGAAAATACTGCATACTACTGTTGCTCGGTAGTACGACAAAAAAAGAGCAATCCTTGGAGCTCATATTTATCAGGGACGGTGATTCCGTGCGTTCTTCCTCTTTGTCCTCTTCTTCTTCTCTTTCGTCTTCTCAGATGACGGAGGTACTCGTACTCGCGATAATTCTGCCTCGTAGAAAATACCGTCGATAGTCTCGTTATTCAGATCGTGTAAAATATACACGAATGGTTCTCGATTCACTGATATTCGTTGAATCTTGAATAATTCGTTACTCCAACCACGCTCATATCCTTTCAGGAAAGCTGATTTAGCTGTACTGATACGTACCAAGTCACCGACGCTGTATTCAGGCTTTTTAATTGTTTTCGCATTACGCTCGTAACGCCGTGCTAAATTGTCTAGGGCTATAGAGGCGTTTTCGAGGGTTACTTGGCTCGGGGGAATACGCGTTCCGCTGTGTCTAGTGTGATTATAAGCATATAAAAATTTTTGTAAAACATCGATGTAACGCTTATTTTGCGTGTATGTAAAGTAGCGCCACATTGATTCTTTTATTGTTCGATTAAAGCGTTCGGCAATCGAGGCTTTTATATCAGGGTTACGAGCAGCGCGAAAATCGATATTCTTTTTCTTGAGAATTTGCTGAAATGGAGTGCCGATAAATTCTTTGCCTCGATCAGTTTGCAATTGCTGCGGGCGACGATTGTTACTGCGTGCGAGTATGCGTGTGAGACCGCGGGCCACACTTGCACTCGTTTTGTCACGCAAGGCCTCGACCCACGCGTATTTGCTCAACACGTCGATAACAACAAGCAGATATGCGTACCCATCGTTGTACGTGGCTATCGAGCGAAGATCAGCTAAATCAGCCTCCCATACATCGTCTATATTACTCACGTTGTTCATACAACGGGGAAATCGTCGTCGCACAAGACGATGCATGTTATATGAATCCTGTGTCTCGAGCCATGGTAAAATATTTTTTCGCGCTACTTTTCGATCCACCAAGGCCAACTTTTTTGCTCGAGAATAGGACGCAGGATGAGTGGTGTCATAATAGATTTTTTGAAGAATTTTCATAATTTTAACGATGGCCAGTTAATTGGATTCTTTTTCTTTTTCTTTTCTAACGGTGCGCGAGATCGATATTCTACTTGCGCGATGTTTTGCAATTGTTCGTCCTCTTCTTCATTCCCCTCCTTCCCCTCGATGATGTCGTTTTCAGCCGTGAGCATTAAATCTCTGTTTGAGTGTGCGGTCTCGGCCTCGTTATTGTTGCTACTGTTGCTGCTGTTGCTGCTGTTACTATCGCTTTCGCGTGGTAAAATAAGACGCCGCTGCGGTGTCGAGGATGATGTAGGTGTAGGCTCGTATAGTAACTCGGGATTGCCGATAAATTCGCGTGGCATCTGTATCGCTCGCAGGAGTTTGGCAAAGTGAGATCGTCCGATGGGTTTCTCGCGTTTTCTAGCTCGCATAGCATCGTTAACAAGATCAACGATATTGGAATTTGAAATTCTTCTACCGTCTATGGAAACAACATCATTACGATCTCATGTCATTTTTTTATCAACGGCGCTACGATGCAAATTGCGAAGCAACGATATTGCTTTAGATTAAAATTTTTTTGGTACGCTATCGATAATAAGTGTGTCATTGAGTCGAGATTAAACTTTGTTCATTAAAACGTCGTCGGATTTATTCTCGTGAATATCGAGTATTGCTATTTTTCGTTTTGATGAAATATTCGGTACTGCATTATCGTACTCGACCATATGAAGATAACGCTGTAAAACCTGCTGGTACGCTATCCATTTCTCTCTCTCGCTCTTATACGAGTGAGAGTTTAGAATTTCACTCAGCTCAGAGTCGAGGCGCGATAATCGCGTACCGGTAGTCTGTACGGAGGGCAACGGGTCTGCACTAGTAGTAGTAGTAGTAGTAGCAGCAGTAGTGGCGAGTCCAGCGAGACGATGTATGTTATCATGAGGTATAAGTACCATCTTTCTGGCATATTCCATGGCTCGTGAAGGCCAAGACAGGCACAAGAAGCAACTTGAGAAATCCGACACAGTGCTCGACGATGATCTTCCTCTTACCGCTCCAATTTCCCCTTTTGGCGGCTAGCCGTCGAAGAATTGTCGCGTGCCTCCGAAGATGATTCTTTTGCACGTTGTTCAGACTCACGTTTCCCTGTAAAACGTTTAGAGCACACTCGCATATACAGCGTACGAGCGCTACATCTGCTTTGCGCAAAATTGCACGTCGTTGCTCTCGCTTCAGATAACACAGCGCTTGACAATATAATTATTTGCTTTTTATCGAGAGGTCCGCGCAACGCCATTATAAGCGCATTACTGGTACATCGCGCGTCGCATCGCGAACTTTTATTGCTTTTTGAAGCACGTAAACGTAATGGTATTGGTCATCGGGAAATATACAGGCGCGAAATCGACAATTATCAGGCGTCGATTGTTTCAAGTCGAATAATAGATAGCCGTGCGGTGCAGCCGTTGCATCGAAATATACCTCCTGCAAAAATCGCGGATGCTCGGGACATACCTGACAGGCTAGGTGCTGAATTTGCGCGCGATCTCGCGGATTTTTGAAGACAACGATATAATAAGCGTTTAAGGAGATATCGCGTTGCCCGTGACCCTCATGGAAGAGATTTTGCGTGATGAAAATGACACTAAGATTTTTATAATGGCTACCCTTGGTGAAAAGATTGACCACAGTATTGTTGGATGCCTCGCGCATTAGATCGTCAATGATCACAAGTTTAGGTCTTGTATCATTCGAGTAGTCTGCTGCTTGCGGTAAACCCTCGTGAAAGTCGATTTTATCACCGTACTCTGAATACCCGGACTGCCACTCTGAGTAATAAAAAAGTATACGCTCGAACGGGACATCCGTCATTTCGCGCATGTATTTAAAGAATTTTTTTACAAAGTATGTTTTACCACAACCCGCAGGACCGCTTATCACAGCTGTCCATGGATGTTTCCAACGTGTATCCATATCGATGCGTGTCTATCAAAATCAATAAGCTGACTCTTAAATAAGCTTATACCGCGACGGCGGCAGCGGCGGTTTATACCCGCAAAACGGCTGGATAAAATTTATACATCGATTCCCTGCGGTGCTGGCACCATCGTTGTCCCTGCTACGATCATCTGAATCGGTTCTACTCATCTCATCGAAATCATAGGTGTTGGATCCCATTTCTTCTTCTTCATACCGTCGAACTATATAAAAATCTTGTGAAATAAAGGAAATAAAATGAAAGTAATTAACGCAGTATATTACTTACGTCTTTCACTGAGTATGGGCTGCAAAGCAGGCTTATTCAGCCAACCGCGTCGGCGAATAACACGCACCACCGAAGCAATCATTATTTCATTATCAAATAATCCAATATCATGCGTGTCAACTAAGTCGCGCTGATGACACTCGCACAGCATATTGCTAATTTTACAAACAACCGCTTGTGTAGGAAGTTCCCATAGAGTGATCTGTAAATTTCTTCTCCCCCACCACAAACTCAACGATGGTACACGCTTGAATCTAAACTCAATAAATTTTCTTATCAATGAGCGCTTAACGACTCTGACCATAATTGTGCTGTTAGAGTAGTAGTAACCACAGTAAATTAGACAGTTAACAAGAGATTTTTCAACGCGGCGCGCTTTCATATATATAATATCTCCTTATATATTATAGAATATATAACTGGGATGTGTTTCTCTGTAAATTTAGTTTTATTGTTTTACATAACCTCTTAGGTTTTATACATTTGTCCTAGGTTCTATAACTATCTGTATACAAATAATATTACCTGTAAATTTAGAAACGACATTTACAGCTTATATTTTCCTTTTTTGTCTACTACTTGTTCAGATTCCGGAAATACCGCTGGGTCTTAGAATTATTTGTTTCACCTGTTCTGGTATTCGTTTCTTTTCCTTCCATACTTTCTGCGGCTCCCCCTCTCCGACTCACGCGGGCGTGTGCTCTTGGTTACGCAGTAACCAAGACCGTTTATCATTGGGCGGAAAATTCAAATTCCCGGGGAAAAGAATATGACGCAGCGAATATCTCTAACGTCGTATTTCTTCACATATATATATTCCTTTAATACGCTCTTTCTTTATCTACATATACTGCAGCGATGTAATGAATACGACTAACCTAGAAGATGGCCGCACACGATCACTTTACAAAAGCAAGACCTAGGGAAATATTTAGCGACGGTGATGTATATGTAAGGCCCGTCATGTACTAAGTTATCGAGTGTCGCTGATGAATGTCATATTGTTTTCATCTAATTTCAAGGCACTCGGACACGAGGAAAATCATCAAATTTCGTCGACGAATATTATTTTGTTTTCGTGACACATCTTATCTGTATGTCAAGGTGTGCGTATGCACATACGTGTGCGAGAGTATGCAAGAGTTTTGGGATATATTTGTTGCTGCTGTTACTAGGCTGTTAAGGAGAATGCGACAAATATCAAAGGATATTGGTCAGCGATTTTCAATCATATGATTTGCAGTATCAAAGAAGAGACGATGCAACAACATGGGGGGGGGATCTGTATAAAACGGAGTATGAACACCACCGACGATTCATTGGAAAAGTTACATTTTACACGAAAGCAATAAAAATGGCAAATGACGGTGCTATGCCTCACACGATATCGCCATATGTAGTGAACCCCGTTATATACGGTTCAAATAAATCATTTGGTAAAATAATCGTCGCCGGGCTCGAGTTAAGCTCTACGTATCTTACACCAGTGGTGAAAATATTGTCGAATACTTTTACCGGAATTGCCCTCAGTGCGGACGAGTGGCGAGTGTTTAAAAGTGATTTTTCGCGCGTACAACGATATTTCGAAGCTCATGGGGCTGATGCCGAGAAAATGTGTAATACCCGTATAGAGCACACAGCGTATTACACACTTTTAACCTCGTGTTAAGAGCACAAAGCTGTTTCATTTGATAAAATAAGCGGTAGTGCTAATGAGGAATACGAGAATCAAAAGCAATCTGCAGAATCGAAACGGAAACGCTTCCGAAAATACTTTCCAAACATTGTCCTGCAGTGGCCGACATTTGATATGCTCGTCGAAATAAGAAGAAGAATTGATATCCATATGCAGGCACCAGAGAGCAAAAGTGAAATGATTCAGGGGTGTATGAACGAGGTGGTATCATATGCCCGTGAAAAGATAGTTATCAGTGAAACGCCTCATGCAGCAGCGGATGAGATCATCGGTTCCAAGGAATTCTTTCAAGAAGCACTTGAGCACATCACGACCTTGCTAGCGTCGGAGGATACGGAGCTTATGAAAATTATTTTGTCCTAAATAACAGTGCTGTATTGTGGTCATATCGCCGATCATGCATCGGGTGTTGCGTTGCGAACACAATAATTCTCCGTATGTGTAGCTATTTGTGATAAAGACACAGTTGTAAATAATTGTATATAGTGTACATTTCGCCCGAAATATTATAAACTATACACTGAGGACAGTCGTAGAGAGAGAGAGAGAGAGAGAGAGAGAGAGAGAGAGAGAGAGAGAAAATGTGCGTTATCACAGTCCTAAAACCGAAGCATCAGCAAAGGTCCACGACAGAAAGAAGACGGAGCTCTCGTCTTTGTTTCATTAACGCAGCAGATCATGGAATACGTGCTGATGTCGATTAGCAGCGAAGCAGCAGAGCTTGGTAAGTGAAAAATAAAAAATAATTTAATAATCGTGATTTAAAAACATGTAATATTTATTTTTTATTATAAAAAATAATGTCTTGCAGAGCGAGCAGCCCCTGCATATAGACCGACACCGAGGGTTCGTTATTCGTGTTACGGAGAACGAGAGGAGGATGCAAACAGTGTACAGATGGATCTAGCTTCGGAAAAGAAAAGTGTAACCCGCCATCCTCATCCGCAGTTGACGTAGGTGGTAGCAGATCATCAACGCTGCCAACTTTGTATACTGAGACGATGCATATCAGGTAAGACAGTATCGAATATACTGTACACGTTGTTTTTATTGACCAGTGCGTTCAATTAAATACTTGTTTTATTCTTTTTTCAGAAGTACACTGTGATGACAACACCGGCAACGAAAAATAATTTGAAAGCAATATTACGAGTGATAATACAAATTAATTCCTTATAGCGATAAAAATAAAATTAACGGTGGAGGAATCTTCGAGCGCTGGTTACCGTGTTTGTAGGGTTGTTGCATACGACGGTAAATGTCTAAAGTGCTTTCCGTAATATATTAATTAATTTTTAAAAAATATCTGATCTTATTATGTCTCTTATTTATGTAGCGTAATAATTAGAGAATTATAATTGAAGTCTCTCTCTCTCTCTCTCCATTTCTCTCTCTCTCTCTCCATCTCTCTTTCTCTCTCTCTGTCTGTGAGGGATCATATTCTATGTATTTTACTGCAGAGCAAGCGTTTGACAAGGAGCACAGCGCACGGTTATAAAGGGTGATTTTTTTGAGGTTAGGATTTTCATGCATTAGTATTTGACAGATCACGCGGGATTTCAGACAAGGTGTCAAAGAGAAAGATGCTCAGTATGCTTTGACATTTCATAATGAATAGACTTACTAACGAGCAACGCTTGCAAATAATTGAATTTTATTACAAAAATCAGTGTTCGGTTCGAAAAGTGTTTCGCGATTTACGTCCGATTTATGGTCTACATAATCGACCAAGTGAGCAAACAATTAATGCGATTGTGACCAAGTTTCGCACTCAGTTTACTTTATTGGACATTAAACCAACCACACGAATGCGTACAGTGCGTACAGAAGAGAATATTGCGTCTGTTTCTGAGAGTGTTGCTGAAGACCGTGAAATGTCGATTCGTCGCCGTTCGCAGCAATTGTGTTTGTGTTATTCGACGACATGGAAGATTTTACGCAAAGATCTTGGTGTAAAACCGTATAAAATACAGCTCCTGCAACAACTGAAGCCGAACGATCTGCCACAACGTCGAATTTTCAGTGAATGGGCCCTAGAAAAGTTGGCAGAAAATCCGCTTTTTTATCGACAAATTTTGTTCAGCGATGAGGCTCATTTCTGGTTGAATGGCTACGTAAATAGGCAAAATTGCCGCATTTGGAGTGAAGAGCAACCAGAAGCCGTTCAAGAACTGCCCATGCATCCCGAAAAATGCACTGTTTGGTGTGGTTTGTACGCTGGTGGAATCATTGGACCGTATTTTTTCAAAGATGCTGTTGGACGCAACGTTACGGTGAATGGCGATCGCTATCGTTCGATGCTAACAAACTTTTTGTTGCCAAAAATGGAAGAACTGAACTTAGTTGACATGTGGTTTCAACAAGATGGCGCTACATGCCACACAGCTCGCGATTCTATGGCCATTTTGAACGAAAACTTCGGAGAACAATTCATCTCAAGAAATGGCCCGGTAAGTTGGCCACCAAGATCATGCGATTTGACGCCTTTAGACTATTTTTTGTGGGGCTACGTCAAGTCTAAAGTCTACAGAAATAAGCCAGCAACTATTCCAGTTTTGGAAGACAACATTTCCGAAGAAATTCGGGCTATTCCGGCCGAAATGCTCGAAAAAGTTGCCCAAAATTGGACTTTCCGAATGGACCACCTAAGACGCAGCCGCGGTCAACATTTAAATGAAATTATCTTCAAAAAGTAAATGTCATGGACCAATCTAACGTTTCAAATAAAGAACCGATGAGATTTTGCAAATTTTATGCGTTTTTTTTTTAAAAAAAGTTCTCAAGCTCTTAAAAAATCACCCTTTACATGACGTCTGAAAAAGGGATAAACGTTATCATCAGTCTGACCATTTGTTATCTTACCTATATCTAAAAAAAATGACAGGGAAAGGGGTCGAACTAGGATCTCCCAGTTTTCGAGATAGAAGAGAACGCTTTATACCGCTCCACCATAGATTCACTATTGTATATGTATATACTGCGGAAGTATATGTTTGTTTGGACGCCACCCATATGTTTGCAAAGGATTACAATGTCATTATTTTCACTATTATAGGTCAATATAATATCAAATGATGTATATTGATTTACGATTCCGCTCACTTTGTGGGATAATTGCATGAATATGAGCGAAAAATACCGCCATATCAAGCATTTGAGGGCGCGTAAGTCTGAGCGAGAAGCTATCACCCCAACGATTGGAAGCGCGTTAGTGCGAGAGAGACACTCACCCCAAGCGCACACTGCTTGTAGCATAGTAAGAGGGCGGAACTAACCATGTGGCGGTGTATTTATGCACACTGCACACTGATACAGGCAGCGCTTGTGGTGGCTGGGGTGATCACTAACCGATCACCTCAGAAAAGTCTGCCAAATGCTCCCATAAGACCTGGGCTTCCATGTAAATCTCTGTTCGCTGACGAGGTGTGTTACAAAAATAATGGGGATTTTGTAATTTCACGTGTAATATGAGTCCGATTCGTGCGATTTTTTTCGTTATATTAGTAAGCTTGTTTAAAAAGTTGCTGTACTGTGTTAGCCATATTGGATATTTAGTCTACTGTCAGCTGTCAAAACGGTCACGTGTGTTTTGGTAAGATCGGCGATTTTGAAAATGGATCAGATAATTCGTATTAAATTTTGCTATAAGAATGGAATAAAGTGCAGCAAAGTTTTAGAAATGTTAAATATTGCTTTTGGTGATTCTGCTATGAATAAAACAAGAGTTTACGAGTGGTATAAGCGTTTCGAAGATAGCCGTGAAGGCGTTGAAAATGACGAGTGCTCTGGACGCACCTGCACATCACAAACCGATGAAAACGTCGAAAAAGTGAAAGAAATGATTATGAATGATCCCCGAATCGTAATCAGAGAAGTAGCTGATCATGTTGTCATATCAATAAGCTCATGCCACGAAATTTTTTCGGAGGTTTTGGGTATGAAACCTGTGACAGCAAAATTTGTTCCAAAATTGTTGAATTTTTAACAAAAACATCGGCGATCGGAAGATGCTCAAGAGTCGCTAAATAAAGTCAACAACGATGTAGAACTACTGAAACGTGTCATAAGAGGTGATTACACATGGGTTTACGGGTATGATGGCGAAACTAAGACTCAATCGTTCCAGTCGAAGCATTCTGGATTGCCAAGACCGAAAAGCTCGATAAGTGCGATCGAATGTGAAGGTTATGCTCACTGTGTTCTTCGATTTTAACGACATAATGCACCATGAGTTCTTGCCACAAGATAAAACGGTCAATAAGGAGTACTGCTTACAAGTTCAATGCCGTTTGCGTAAAGCAATCCGAAAAAAAACATCCGGATTTGTGGCGAAACAATTCATGGCTTGTTCGTGATTTTTGGCCAACGACAAACACTGTAACGATGCCCAAGCCTCGATATTCGCCAGACATGGCTCCTTGTGACTTTTTTCTGTTTCCAAAAATGAAGAGAACCTTAAACGGCCGTCGTTTTGCAAGCATATATGAGATTAAAAACGCATCGCTGAGAAAGCTAAAAGCTATCCCAAAGAACAAGTTCCAGAAGTGTTTCGGAGATTGAAAAAAACGCTGACATCAGTGTATAATATCTAATGGGGACTATTTTGAAGGGGATAACATTGTTGTACACGAATAAATCAAATTCGTTAAAAAAAAAAAAAAAAAAAATTTCCGTTATTATCTTAACACACCTCGTATATAGCAAGGATACAAAGTAGAACTTTGTAAATTGCTTCCCCATTATTTTCCTTGTTCACAAAACCACCTGCATGAAAAAGTATGTTGATTAATTTTCTTTTAATTCCTCTTAGAGGAAGCTGTGTAAAAAATAGAAAATATTGAGGAAGCCATGTAGGTTACTACTTTGCATCCTTGTTTTAGGTTACTACTTTGCATCCTTGTTTTAAAAAATGCCATGTTCTATAAATCCCGAACACCTGTCAATTTTCACTAAATTTGGTACCATGTATCCGAATTTTGCTCGTATTATGTACGAGCAACGAATTCAGAAGTTGTCTGACCTTGTTTGTACGAGTTATAAGATTTAGTTAATTTTCAAATTTTTCTAAATGAAAAACATTTTCAACTTAAAAATTTCAAATTGCTATAAAATCCGAACCTCTGTAGATTGAGCTCAAATTTAATATCGATTGTCCTTCAACGGTACTTGATTTGTCAAGAACTTTTAAATTTGATAGCTTAAATGATTCGGCAGCTATAAATAGCGCGCGGACTTTGAAAATACTATAAATATTTGTTAAAATTCAAACAGGTATTTTAATTATTGCGTAGATTATAAGAAACAAATATTCTACTGGCATGGCAGATTCGTTGTGAACGCCATACTAGTTATATCTCGTTGCCACTTGTGGATGTTGCGCCTAAATGTAATTTTCTCGAGTAGCTGCTACGTCATTCAAGTTTAATTTTTACCCGAATGATTTTAATATGAGCGTAAGGACTTAAGCCGAAGAAAATTTCACGTCAGAAGATCTAAATGTTCTGTTGTATAATTTAAAAAAACAACTGAGAAGAATTCATGGCGCTTTGTACTGATGCACTGAGCGTTCAAGTTGTCCAGTTTCGTGAATGGGAGCAAGTGAGATATGAGTATATGATACACTTAGGGTATGCATCTTTTATATCTTCGTATCTTAAAACGTGTAGTCAGTTTTATCAGTGGAAAGTGCTATTAATTGGACAAACCCTGTAGTTTTATAACTTGATGGAATAATTACTTAAACATAGTGGTATGTGTACTCCTTTACGCCATCCCAGTATTTCCTCCACCACGCGGCTACCCCCACCACCCAACTTTTCCGCCGCCGCGCTATCCACTTAGCTTACCCAGTGTCGGTAACGTGGAAATGGTAAAGTGAGGTGGGTACTGTGGTGAACAAGGAAGAGTAGAAATAAGAACAGGATGGAGCAAAGGTGTACACATACTTGGAAAACAAAATAAAATTAGGTACTCGACACCTCTGCTGCTGTTGACGTCCATCTTCCTTCCACGGCGATTTTAAGCTCTTGTCTCTCACTATCGCACACACACACGCGCGTGCACACTTTCACACCCGAGCATCGTCCGCTTCAGGAAGCTCGGGGTCCTCGAAGCCCTCGTCCACGTCGCCGCTATCGTACCCAATGTTTCCTAACTTCATTCTTGCATGCAACTTCGTCCTTTATTTCTTTTACATTTTTCACCAACCAGTCTATTTTTCCTTCGATATTTGCCGTCGTGCTAATACCTCTGCTTCCAGTAAATGATCCAGTCGAACCCGATCGATCTCTGCTGTTACCTGCACCAGGTGTCAACGTCCTCTGGCTTTCGTCAACTACGAATTTATCGAATGTACCATTACATTGCACTAGTTCTCTGTTTTTATCGTACACCTTATGTTTCCACACACATCCCGGATGATAAAACAGTTTCGGGCACGTATTGCAACGCACTACCTGGCTTTTTATAGCTTTTTTGCACGCTGAACAACGATATTCATCGTACTCAGTCGTGCTATCCATTTCGTCCGTGTTCGCACTAATGCCGTGGTATGCGCTATTGTCGTGTCACCGTAGCAGCAAGAATGGTCGCCGTCACCACTTTCACACGAACTTCAATATCTAAAATTGTTCACAATACCGCGCTCTTGATAGCTATCAGAATCATCTATCGTTCTAAATGCTCATCACACAAAACCGCACATTTCGTAATAGTTTTATCCTTATTATAGACTTATATTTCACTATAAAATTGGCTCAAAGACGGAGCACATTTGACACACGTCTAAACGTCTCTATAGATTGATTGATTGATTTGTTTATTATGCCTTGGCAAGCC